>VZSE01009483.1:1086316-1197077 GCA_013398275.1 Promerops cafer | reverse complement strand
TTTTTTTTTTTTTTTTGACAGGGCCATAGACTTTTGGACAAGTATACTGGTATGTTTGATTCTCTCAGACTTTAGTAATTTCTTTTTACCCGGCTACTTTCCAGAATATAATGTGTTTCAGTGTGTATTTTGCTTCTGGTGCTACCTGCCTAGTAACTTAGTTTCTTTTCTGTTGTATTTTCTCATCTGTAACATCAATTACATTTAAGGTAACAGTATAGTTGTTTTATCTTGATACTAGTCTTCTCTATTGCTAAAATCACATTGATAATTGTGGCTAATAAGAACTTGAAGAAACTTGTCTTTACAATAAGTATTCTACGTGGGTTGTAGAATAAAAAATTAGAAAAGGAGAAGTGTAAGGTCTAGTTCTGAGACATATAAATTATAATTGAAATCCAAATACATTGAAACAAAAGGTCTTTGAGTAGATTTAGAACTTCCCACCAATTTCTATGAGTTTTGTGTTTTCAGTGCTTCTGAATTGTGCTTGTGGCAGGAGCCATTTCCAGCACAAATTGCTTTGCTCTAGTTACACAGAAATTTGAATGTCAGAATATATGCATCAGTGTCTGCTAGTTTGGAATACAGGCTTACCCATTCACTGACCATAAAATGTGGAGCATTTAGGAAAGCCAAGAAAGAAAATTAAGTATTCTCATGTGCATTATGTGAGAACACTGGTAAAAGTAAGGTTCTGCTGGCTAAACGAGGCATACTGTATTGTTTGAGATCTCAGATGGCTTAAAAGAAATAAAAAATGACTGCATGAAATTGAACCTTGATGTGACTGCTAGTGATCAGGAATGGTGAATGATTAAAGATGAAGTTAAGAGTTATCTGTCCCTTCTAATGAAAACCAAGAATTAAATTGCGTGAAGTGGTGTAAAGACCAGGAACTATGATTGACTCCTTCCAGAGCCCAAAGATCAGTGGGATCGTCTTAGTGCAAGGATTGTGTCTGGCTGACTAACCTGGAGCCTTGGTTTCCCCAGTTTTTGGCTGCTGACCTTTCTGGCCAGAGCCATGGAACGTGGATGCACCTTAGATGGTATAGAGGGCAGCTGTGAGTTTTGGCACGGCTTGGACAGCTCTGTGTGTGTCAGACCGCGCGTAATTTGCTCCACTGGCGCCCAGTCAGTTTCCAGTATAGGATAAGGCTTTTGTCTTGATCTTCAAGGCAACTGTTGGATCAAACACCCTAGCAACATCAAAGGCTGCATTTCATTTTTCAACAGCCAGAAAAGCTGCGTTCCTCTGGGGCAGTGTAGATGATAAAATATCAGAGCCATCATTCATCAGCTGGGGACAGTGTGTTGGGTTGGGGTACAGGCTATGAAAAAAACCTAAACCTGTGAGGTGATCAGGTGAATCCAGAGCAAGACATTTTAAAGGAAATGCTGTAAAACCTCTCTGCATATATATAAATGGCTTCCATCATAAACATGATGCAAAAGCAACTTCTGTTTTCATCTAAAAAATAATTGTCAAAAAGAAGAAAATTAAGAAAATTTGGAATGCTGTCAGATCTTACAAGATACTTTATTTTTAAATGTCCTCTTATATGAGCCATAATATGCTAAACTGTTACCTGTGTTGAATAACCTCCTAGCAGTATTTAGAACTTACCTTCTCTTGGCATTACAATCACAGGCACCTCTTATTGGGAGAGGCCATAGTAGCAAAAACTAAAGGATGGCGTAGCTCAAAAAGGACTGAGTATTGTGTAAGTGTGATGGTCTCAAATTAAGTGTGATCAAATTCTAAACAAACGTTAAGAGTTTTGTTTCCAGCTAATTGGAAATATTCTCCCACTGTGCTTTGTAAAGTACTATGGACAGAACTGATAGTGCCTAAGCAATTATTTCTCCCCTCTCAACCTGGTTGCTAGAAACTGATAAATTGCTCAAAGGGTTGAACATCAAAAGTGCAACTCTAGACAGTTTAATTGGAGGGAAAAAAAACTTATTAAATTAGATATAAATTAAATACCACAATAAATATGTATTTTAGAAATGAAATCTTGGTAAATACAGTATTTTTCTATGTACAGGTTTTCATGGTGTTTTTTTCAGTTCTCCTTTTTCCTTTTCTTCTGATGATAGTCAGATAATTGCCACCTAAGTGCCTACTGCCTGGTAGAAATGAGACATCATTCTGGGTTTTTTTAACATTTGAGTCCCTTGGGTGTCTGAGGTGCATAAGTTTCTTCTTTTCAAGTTTTTGTTAACCTGCCTAAATCGTTTATCTGAGCTCCATCAGCCATTCAGGCCTCTTTAGGAGGAGAGGAAGTTGTCATTACATCTTGTAGCAAAGACAGAAGTTGAATTGGAGGTATTCTGTTGATAAACATGGCAAAAGCTCTAGAGAAGCCTGTCCTGTCTGTGTCAGGGGGTGTATGTTTTCAAAATGACTGTCAGATGTGATTGTTGACTTGGTACAATGTGGAATGTTGACGGCAACAAGGTTTCCAAAACTTCCAGCACAGAAATTTTGCTGAATTTTTCTAAAATGTTGAGTTTGCATAAGAAGAATATCTTCTTCAGAAGAGATTTGTATTCATTTGTATGTATTCATTTGTATGAATGCAAAAATGTTTGCATCTCAGTGTCATGTTCAAACTGAAAGTCTTCGTGCAAGTTTCTGTGGGACTAGAATTACAAAATACATGGGCTGCTGTGGTCCAAAGAGAGAGCTTGTCATCGCTGAGCAGAGTGAAAAGATGATTGCCACCAAATTCAGTTCTGCTGGCCAGCCTGATTTGACGTCTTTGATGTCAAGCATGGCAGGTTTCCTTCCACAGTTGAGCTTCACAATAAATACACACTCGAAAGTATGTGTTACATTGTAGCCAGCATTAGACATAAAGTACAGGCCATCAAAATCTCTTCTTCTAATCTCTTTTGATGGCAATTGCCTTAGGGCAAGTCTAGTCCTGAGTCTGTAAATTGCATCCTAGTTGTGTCTGAAGAACTTTTACACGTGTCATTTTGAGCTGATTTTACTTCTTTTCTCCAGCTCTTGTGGTGAGTAATGTGAAGTCACAAGATTTCTTCTTCCTGACTGGCTGATATAAATTTGAAGTGAGAGAGGAAAAATAATGAGTTTCTGTTGTTCAGCTGTGGATGATAAATGTTCCTGCTCAAGTTCTTAACATTTTCAGGGTCTTAGAAATATTTTAATGAATATATAAGCAGTGATACTTACAAGAAATACAATCTCATGATTCCTGATGAGTGAAAGAAGCATCTTTGCCAATTATTTCTTTTGCTATAGCAAGCATTATGTTTAACACTTCTCTGTATCTTTTCTGCTGGACAAAATTAATATGAATGTGTAATTAAAGCGAAGGTTTGGTCTGTGCTTCATAATGGAGAATATGAATTAGCAGCCCAAGTTTTAAAAGATGACTGCTGATAAATGTTAGTATTACAGAACTCTGTTGCATGGTGTCACACATACATATTAAAAAATACATTGTTCCATACAACAGCTTTGAATGCTACTTCTCTTTTCCTTTTCTTTTTCAATATAAGATTGGTATGCACCAGCTGTATCGAAAGAATAGGTGCAATTGGAAGGACAAGTAAAGAGCAAATATTTAATGTTGTAAGAAACTAAAATAAGCTATACTTTAATGCAGAATGATTTTCAAATAAGAAAATCCATTAGCAAAAAGGTGACCTTCAAAATAGTTTTCTGTGGAGTTAGTAATGCTCTGTAATATTGTACTAAGAGATGAGCTTGAAGACTTTTTTTTGTAAGCAAAAACCCTGCAAAACCAAAACCAGCTTCCTTGTGAAGTGGTACCTGAAGTTCCTGAGAATCAACATGCTTTTCTGTTGGTGGTTGTTACCTTAGGAAGCTTACAGTGCTGAAGAGTCTGACAATGCTTTTAGTCATTTTATACACCCAGCTATATATTACTTTTACTGGTGTTTAAAGTAGTAAAGAACAAAACGTGTGTTCAGTATGTTTTTCCTCTGCCTTCTAATTGCAAATCTGGCTTTTGTCCCTTTCTTCTACTTGCTTTAAGTACACTGCAGAAGTGTCACTGGTCAAGCAAGAATGGACTACTGCAGTGGTGACTAAATCTTACCCTTCACCAGCTCATTGCCTTTCACTCACTGTATATGCAGATATAAAAGAGACCATTGGTATGGTTTCTGCTTGCTTTTTTTCTTTTTAATTTATTTTTATTGCAGGAAGGTATGTGCACATAAAGACTCTCCTTTAAAAACTTGGTGATAGAAATGGTGAAAAAGCAAAACAAAAATTAACTTTAAATATATAATGGTGTGAAGTTATTCATAGAATGAAAGATCATTTTAATGAGTACTGTTTTAGAAACTCAGCTGTGTGCATGTTGATTAGATATATAAACAAAAGGTAGCAATGTCTTTAATTATAATTTCTTGGAATTTGTTTTTGCTTTCCAGCATAAATATGCATGGATCTAGGGTTCATGTTGCTTAGAAATGCCTATAAGCTTTCTGTCTGCATTTCTGTGTGCATATACAATTGCATGTGCCCTCCAGTCTAGCTGGTTTCTTTGTGCCTACTAGCAAAAATGTACAGAAGTGGTGCCATCAGTTCACAATTAAGTGGAGCAGAACCTGTATCTGCAAAATTAGCCAGCTTTTTAATATTATCCAGTACTTTTTTGGAGCATCATCTTCTATGCTCTCTTTGTTAAGGAATTAGTGAGGCACTGCCGCACCTTGGGGAAACTCGCCAATGCCATCAGCCCGTCCTGAAATGTGCTGTGGGGACAGAGGGAAGCTGAATCCCAGAGAGGAGGGATGAGGGGATCTGGGAAGATGCCTGAAGAACATGTATCTCTTGCAGAGGATGGTTGAAACTCCCTTAGAGCAGTTAATTCAGCTTAAGCAGCTTTTTGGTTTTTAACTGCAAGGACACCCAGATGAGTTTTAAATCAGACTATTTCATTAAATTCACCTAACAGCAGTGATTTATGTGTCCACCTGTGAGTATCTCTTTGCCAGTGTGTTTCTGAGGGACAGTAAAGCTGCATATTACTTAGACACTTGTTCTCAGATGGCTGTTGATTAGTTGCTGCCCAGATCTCTCCTAGCTTTTGTAGATTTAAGATTACAATATTGGAAAGTAGAATTTGAACATAAATCCTTGTGCTTCCTTTTTTAATAATGTTTCTTCAACCTTTAACAAACAGCCTTGGAGGAGAGTACTGATGATGACAGAAGTGATTCTCTGTTCCTGCCTATAATACTGGTGGTGTTTGACTCCATTTGGGGGCAGTGGTTTTTTTACAACCTCTCTGTTAATGGGATTATGACAAGTAACATGGACTTGTTTGTTTGTCTTGTAACTCTCCATTTGTCACCTCACAGGCTGAAGAGGAAACAGTGGCCTTTCTTGCTCACAGTGAAAGTGAAGAAGAGTTTGATCCAAGCACTCTCCCAGATCCTGATAAATACAAAGACTCTGATGCAGAGCAGGATTCAGAAAGTGAAGACAGCTATAGGTATGCACCATCTTCCATGTTCATTTTAAAATTATGTTTTTTTATAAACTGTTTTGTTTACATGTTAGGAATTTGTCTCACAGTTCTCCTCTTTCTAGTGGGACTTAGTATTTGACTTACAGAAGTTTGTGTGTTAGGTGCTCAACAGAAATCTGAGCTAAAGGCCATTATTTTCTTTTGTGAGGTTGTATAAGAATAATTTTTGAGTCAGTATTGAAGGGATCTCAGTGAGACTGTTTCACGTGCAAAAATCTTGGCTAGTATCCTGGAGATGTTGTGTTTCTGTGGTGGGTTTACCCTCTCTGGATGCCCAGTGCCCACCAAAGCCACTCTATCACTGACCTCCTCAGCTGGGCAGAGGAGAGAAAATTTAGTGAACAGCTCAGGGGCTGAGATAACACCTGAGATAACAGGAGAGATTCCTCACCAGCTACTGTCATGAGTGAAGCAGACTTGACTTGTGAAAAAATGAATTTATTTATTACCAATTACATGACAGTAGGGTAATGACAAATAAATCTAAATCTTAAAACACCTTCTCTCTACATCTCTCTTCTTACCAGGATTAACTTACAATTTTTTCTACATCCTCATCCTCATCAGCACAGAAAAATGGGGAATGGAGGTTGCAATCAGTTCATCACGTGTTGTTTCTGCCACTCCTTTCTCCTCAGAGGAAGATCCTTTCCCTGCTCCCATGTGGGGTCTCTCCCACAGGGAACTTCTTCCACAATCTGCTTCAACTCTTTCCTGTGGGCTGCAATTCTTCATGAACTATTCCAGTGTGGGTCCCTTCCATGGCATCCAGTCTTTCAGGAACAGGTTCCTCCAGAGCGGACTCAAGTCCTGGCAGCAAATGTGAACGTGCTCCAGCATGGGCTCCTTTCTTCACAGGGCCATAGGTCCTGCCAAGAGTGTGCTCCAGTGTGGGCTTCCCATGGGATCATAGCCTTCTGGGGCTCCATGGGCTGAAGGGGCCCAGCTGCCTCACCAGGGGCTGCACCATGGGCTGTGGGGGAATCTCAGCTCTGGCACCTGGAGCACCCCCTGTCCCTCCTTCTGCACTGACCTCGGCATCTGCAGAGCTGTTCCTCTCGCATATTCTTACTGCTCTCTCTGGCTGCTTTGGTGCTGTTTTTTCTCCTCTTCTGTATTATCCCAGAGGCACTCCTGCCTGGAGACTGATGGGCTCAGTCTTGGCCGGTGGTGGGTCTGTCCTGTTTCAGAAAGGCATTTGTTTTCTGTCACATTGCAGGTTCTTTCTGTGTGGAAGGAAAAATGTTGAAGTAATTTAAAGATTTGATGATCCCTTTATACCTATGCTGTATTAAATAAATTTGTGCATGGTAGAAGTTGGTAAGTTCAGTGTCAATAAGTTCACTTACTGATTCAGTGTTGTTCAGACTCTTCAAGACTCAAGTGAAGTGGACTCTGAGTAGAAGTAAATAATAATAAATTAAATTAATTCAAGTCAGTATTTGTAATTGTATGAACCAGAAGATTTGTTTCATGTAGTTTAATAGAAAAGCACAGGGTGGGAATGAGGATCGGTAGTTGATGCCAACAGACTGTGGGAAGATGAAGGGATACCACATGAAGTCCTGTGTGGTTCACCGCAACAAGAAGGCCACTTGTGTGTTTCTGACAAACAGTGTATTGTGTAACAGGTTGAGAAGGATGATCTTGACACCTAAATGGGAGCATAGATGTCTAAGTTCATGAAGCTCTTGCTTTTCCTGTCTGAATCGGGTAAATCCTAGGGGCTAGATTGTCCTTACCCGTGTGTCACTGTGTGTTGTGGAGTCAGTATGCAGGACTGGGTGTGGGACATGGATTTAAGGACTAGATAGCCCTAAGTTAACAGGCTGGTGGCCATGTCCCCTGGAGCCTGTTCACCAGTGAATGCCAATAGAACTGACAAGGATGGGGAAAAGCATTGCTTTTTCTGAGCAGCAGTAAATCGCTCCTTCTTTGTGTGAGGGGGAGTATGTATTCATACATCACGTTTTGTATTGATCCTTTCCTCAGAATGTCAGCTAGACTGAAGATTAGCTGCGCTTTAAGAATAAAAGTTGACAGAGATGGACAGATTTTTGGCAGTGGTAGTAAGTGCAGACTTTGTTGGATCGATGGCTGATCTGCCCCCCCACCTAGAGTCAGGTCATGTACCCCTAAGGAGAGCAAGGACTCAAAGAAAGTCAAGGTCCTTGGTAATTTTCCCTTCCTGTGGAGTAGATTAGGAAAGAAAGAGCATACACCAAAGGAAACCAGGGAGGTTTTCTTTAGTGTATCTCTAGACATACCTACACTGAGCATCAAAGCTGCCTTTGGAGCTGGAGAACAGACCACTACATACATTGAAGAAATGTGGTTTCATTAACACTGCTTACTGGAAACAGTCCTTGGCCTGTCCTGCACCAAAATACTGAGACATTGCCCAGAAGAGCTTTAGTTGGCACTGTCCGAAGTCGCAGCAGTTGTGGACAATCACACGCCTATACTTGTGCCCACACCGTGGCCAAATCCATTTAGCCTGTAACAACATGACTGATATTCCCTGGGCAGGCCGTGGCCAGCACAGGATTATCCAACACATACTGCACTGTCACTGGAGTCATCAATGGTGCTGCCCTCCAGCACACCCCACTCAGGCACCCTTAGAAATAGAAATGCTGTTTGCAGCTGCTCCAAAGTCAGCTTTGATACTCACTGTAGGTATGTTTGGTGAGGTGCTCTGAGCACCCCATGAGGGTGGTACTCAAAAGGCTTTTGAGAAAGAGCAAGATACAGTGAAGGAAATTAATTTGAGGCTGTTAAATCAACACTCATGCCTCGTGCAGCTCTCTTAGAATTGCTATTGAATAGTATGATGAGTTGCTTTTGGGGCTGGGAAATATCGACCTAATGATTTTAACAAAAACAAATCAGCTGAGACTAGCAGACAGTAAAATTGGGCTTTGAGATTAGAAAACACAACTCTACTCTGTTTTATATTTCCAAAATCCAGAGATTTTGCTCAAAGAGTTGGATTAAAATAGAAACATGTTGGGCTACCCTAGCTGGTCCTTGTTTTTAGGGGGGAAAAATGCTTCTAAAAGGGGTAGTTCATAGTAAGTATGAGACCTAGGGTGTCTTCCTTCAATAGTCTTTAAAAAGAGACCATATGTCCCTGGTTTTAGAGGTCAAAACCATTGTTAATCTTCTCTCTGTCCTCCCACAGAATTTTCTTTTAAGTGGGGGAGCTGTACAAATCATGAGTTAAATTTGCCTTTGCATAAAGATTCCCTTCCAGCCATACCTCTATAAGCAGAGTAATTAATGACTTCAAGCATGTAATATGAGATTAATTTTTTTGTATATCTAGCAACATTCATCATATTTGGTTTAAGGCTATCAAATGTAAATTGTTAATGAGGTGAAAAATCTAAGAATATAGAACAGGGTGAAAAAAGCAGCTGGATTTCTTAAATACTCATTTTGCAGTCAGATCGAGGTTTTGGTATTTCTGATTCTTCAACCTCTTCAAATAAAAGTGCTGAGGAAGAATGAAATTCCAATTGACCTCAAAATTATCTTCTTTAAATCTTTAATGGGTGTGACTGATCACATTAGCTCTTAGATCAGCATGGAGATGATCTTGGACATGAGGAGAAACATCTTAGTTCTGGTACTGTTTTGTTTGTGACTTTATGGACAAGTCACCAGGTGACACGTGTGCAAGTTAATAGTCAGTGCTACTTTGTTGTGTGCCTTCCTTTATTTATGAAAATTATGGGCAAATTGCAGTTTCTTACAGCTTCTTACAGCAAGATGCTGATGTTGATCTGCTAAGTTTTAGGTCATTCTTGATGAGGTTGACATTACATTGTCTTTTGAGATGATTTATCAGCAAATGATGGTGCTCCTTCTAAAATGGATTATTCATGTCAGATCTGTGACTTTGTGAAGGCCAAAACTTAATGTTGTGATGGCCAGAAAGGCACCATAGAAGAGACATTTATAAAAGGTCTCAATTTAAAAGTCTTGGTCATTCTGATTAGCAGCAAAATTAGACACTGAGATACTCAATTGCTCTTGATAGAGGATTTATATATTCAGTTTTAGAGGTGTTTTGATTTACATCAGTGGAATGGTCAGTAAGGGAATTATAGAATCATTTAGGGTGAAAAGGATCTTTAAGATCAAAATGTTATCCCAGCACTGCCAAGTCCCACTAAACCATGTCCTTGAGTGCCACATCTCCAAGTCTTTTAAATACCTTCAGGAACGGTGAACTTACCACCTCCCTGGGCAACCTGTTCCAGGGCTTGACAGCAAGCCTTTTGGTGAAGTAATATTTCCTGTTATCCAGTCTAAACCTCTACTGGTGCAACTTGAGACCATTTCCTCTTGTTCTGTCATTTCTTACCTGAGAGGAGAGACTGTCCCCCACCTGGCTACACCCTCCCTTCAGGCAGGTACAGAGAGCACTAAGGTCTCCCCTGAGCCTCCTTTTCTCCAGGCTAAGCACCCCCAGCTCCCTCAGCTGCTCCTCACAGGACTTGTGCTCCAGACCCTTCCCCAGCTCCGTTGCCCTTCTCTGGACACGCTCCAGCCCCCCAATGTCTTTCCTGCAGTGAGGGGCCCAGAAGTGAACACAGGATTTGAGGTGTGGCCTCACCAGTGCTGAGTACAGGGGGACGGTCACTGCCCTGGTCCTGCTGGCCACACCATTGCTGATCCAGGCCAGGATGCCATTGGCCTTCTTGGCCACACACTGGATCATGCTTAGCCACTGTTGACCAGCGCTCCCAGGCCCTTTTCTGCTGGGCAGCTTCAGCCACTGCCCTCAGCCTGTAGCACTGATTGGGGTTGTTGTGACTCAAGTGCAGGACCTGACCTTGGCCTTGTTGACCCTCCTAGAGGTGGCCATGGCCCATTCATCCAGCCTGTCCAGATCTAGAAAATAACACAGCATAATATATTTTAATTACCATTTTTATGTGCTGTAGCATTCTGACAGCAAGTAAGGAAGAAGCTGCACTAGGCTTTATGGAAGGGACTGCAGTAATTAATCTTCATTAGGATTGCTGCCATGGCCTTGTGAATTAAAATTTATTACATGGAAAAAGTTTTGGGCACAGCATGTTTGATTAGCAAAATGCCAATATTTATGGGATAAATTATTTCTAAATTTTCTGAACTGTATTTTACTAGCAGATTCATTCATTATTCCTATACATTTCTTTGGGAAAGAGCTTCTGTGGTTTATTGCAGCCTGGAAACTTGACTCATGGCCTGTAGTTCGGTGGCAAGGGCAGTTTGTTTCCAGAGGAATGCTGGTAAACTTATGCTCCAAAGAATTCTCTGATAAATGTTAAGTGAAGCAGAGCCTGTCTAGAGATCTCGCCAGGACCACGTTGTTTAAACAACAGCTACTTTGCTGTGTGACTGCACATTTCAAATGGCTGATTCTCAAGCATTTAAAATCTAAACTTTACAGCTTGTTAAGACATTGCTTAAAGCCCAGAAGTGAGTTAAATACTAAAATTAAAGCTTTCTATTTTTTCCCTGGTATTACCTGAAAACATACTTGTGAGTTTATTTTGTAGTAGTTTAAAATTAGAGTTTCTTGGTGTATAGCTACCAGGGTCATGGTTAGATGCCATTTCCCAGATACCATTCAGATATGCTGGCGTTTGTTTTAGGGACAGGATTCATAAACTGTACTTTAATGTTTAACTAATAAATGTTTTCTACCAAATGGTATCATCTTGCTTAGGTGTTACAGCTGTGCAAATGGTGGCCACAGAAATTATTGTGCCTATTGATAAGTTGGCTGTTGGTAGCTCCTCACCTGTGTAAACACAAAGTAAATCTTTTCATCAGGCAGCCTCAGACTGCGTGGATTGTTCAGGCAGCTGAAAAGCTAAATTTCACCAGATCGTAAGAGGAAGGAATTTGTAAACTAGATGCACATGCCACTTCTGAAATGTTATTAGTAGAAGACAGAAAGATGCAATGGCCTTGGTTTGGATCTGAATTGGGGGTTTGTTTTATACATGAGTTGTTCTGCTAGAAAATAATTTACCTTAGCATAACTTTGTTTTGGCTATTTGTGAACACTAGCTGGTAGTACATCCGTTTGTGTGTTTGTGAGCAATGAGGGGCCATTTATGTCCATGGGAAACGATAAAAAGACTGGCTCTGAAGGGTGACAGGCCTTCACTTAATGGAGACTGAGGAGGAATTCATTTGACAGTAAATGCAGAAGTTATTCCCATATAGCTGCTTTTGCACACTTAGTCCTTTCACATGTGGAGCTGAGAGTTACGCCTGTTAAAACTCTTCCAAAGAGCTTTCTGTCCATACAGCTAAGGAAAAGCACCCTGAACAAGCCCAGGATATCTCTGAGCATCATGATGCCACACATTTTTCATCTCCCTTTTAAATATTGCCACTATCACCTTTTATAAAAGCTACAACTTTGACTGCTCCTTCAGAGTAGTACAGCCCCTTTCCACACCACCCAAACCAGTGCTGGTAAAAATCCATCCTGGAGGAATAGGGATGGGAGTTGGACTTGCTGTTCTTCAAAGGTCCCTTTCAACCCAAATCATTCCGTGGACAGTCAATCTGTCTTTCTTCTGCATCTCAAAATTAGGAACATCTTATTCGCATGTTCACGTGATTCTCTTTACCTTCCAAAGCTGTTATTATCAAATACTGTTTTGCATCTACTTTTTGTGCATCAGGAAAACACAACTATTTAGCTCTCTTCATTGCTTCTTGGTTATGCTGCTGCTGCTTCCTGTGTTATACATTCCTCTTTATTCACCTCTCCAGCCCAGCTGGGGTCAAATTAGTGTGAAAATACACTTGCCTGTGTGTAGATGCATCTTTTGTTTACACTGCTAATCAAGCTGCACAATCCCCAAGTAAGCAGCTTGACTCAGCAGAATCATCCCACAAAACTTATGATGAAAATTAATCATTATTGTGTTGATGTGCTTTTGTTTGTGGAAAAAATTGAGGAATCTCACAGTTCAGTTCCTTCTGAATGTGTTTTATATTTAAATGTTTTGCCCTATAGATATCTAGGCCTATGGGCCTCTGAAACTCCAGAAGTGATTATAATTTTTGGTGTTTAAAGTCTGCTGTTTCATAGCTTGTAGGTACAAATGCATAGCTTGTGAGGTTTCTGCAGTGTTTTAATTGCTAAGATGTTTTTAACTAATGTCCTAGATGAAGCATTAGTCAATTATGAATGCAAACTGGGCTTCAGAGTCCGTTCAAAGACTGGAAATAATTGGCTCTTTTGCAAACGAGCAAAAATGCTTTTACTTAACGAGGCCTTTCTTGCGCTTTTAAAGTGAACCCCTACAGTGTGTCATGATCAAAGTGAACACTATGAAACTCCAGCCCAGACCCACACTGTCCACTTGGAAAAGTGAGAATTCTTTCTGCTTCAGTGTATTTTCATATCCATATAGCTTCAGCATTTATGGAATATCTTAAGCACTACAGAGAGAAATAGGAGAGTCCTTTCCCCAGAAAAGGAATAAAATGTTGGTAGCGAGCCCTGAAAAGCCGCCCCCATGCAACTGACAGCTCAAAGCCAGCAAAGTTGCTATATCCTGTGAATTATAGGAAGAGTGAGTATTTGGAGCAGTCGTCATCTATTCATGGGATCACTGAATGTTTTCATTTGGAAGGGACCTTCTGGATCATCTAGGTCCAGCAGACCTTTTCACTAGAGCACATTTCTGTACGCTGTTTCTCTTGGGTAGGCAGGGAAGAGCAATATAAAGGTAGGGTATTTCATTTGCCTTAATTGTGGAAACGCAGGGTGTTTCTTACAGGATTTCCCTCCTTCCTCTGGGCTGTAATGAGCAGGCAGGAGGTGGCACCGTTCTTCTATGAAAGGTGGGATGGACGAGAGAGGGAGGCAGGTCATACTTGTGCAGCCCACCAGCACAAGGCCATCACATCTGTAATAATTCCTTCATCTCTCTATGGAGGGGCAGCCAGAAAGCACAGTGTACAAGCTGCATTGTGCTGCTGATCCCTCTCAAAGAGCATTTGGGGACCTGCTGAAAACTGCCGTGTTTGGGGTTAGTGTTTGGGTTAGGCTGGTTTCTAGTGAGTGGTGAAACCAGCATTTCACAGACTGTTAACTAGTCCTATTAATGGAAAAAAACAAGGTGGGCAGCTGAAGGTGGGTTGAATTGGGCATTGGGTTCCTTTGCTGTGTTGATTCTAAGGACAGTATTCCCCAATTGGAGCTATTTATTGTAACTGTTGTTTCTAATTGTTATGTGTCTAAACAGTATTTCTGAATGGAACATTTCACAAGCATTACATTTACACTTAAGCAATTGTAAAAACTGTGGATATGAAAAAATTCTTGTTGAAACTTATTTGTAAGTAAACTGAATTTTCTGAGTAGAAATTTGATGGATTGTAATTGAAAATCTGAATTTAACCAGGTTTTTTGAAAAGCCTTAACTCCGTTTTTGAAGTTCCATTCTATTTTTGTTATATTTTTAAAAATACAAACATGAAAAGCTGAGAATGCTGTTTTGTTCCAGTTAGCTTGTTTGGATGGAACAGTTTGGGGTGCGGGGGTTTGCATTTTACTGATTTTGGTGTATGAATTCTACTCTACAGCATACAACAACCAGCTCTCCATAATCTGGTTCACAGATATATCTTAGAATAGATTTTATTAGATTGTTCTAAACTTAGATAAGAAGATTTATAGCATTTTTTCTATGTTTTGGACAAAAAACACAGGAAGATACATGAAAGCTCTGTCTTTCCTCCTATAGTTGTCATGTGGCTATGTGGCAGAAACCAGGGTGATAAAACAGATTGTCAGCTGCTTCATCCAGATTGAAGGCTGCAAAAGGCAGTTCATTCAAGTCTTAAGAGAAACAGCAGAAGAAATAGGAATTCACCAGGGAAAATTACTGGGTTTGGGCTTTTCGTCTTCCTCTCATGGCAAAGAGGTTTTTAGTAGCTTCCAAGGGAAATGTCTGAAAGAAGGGGAAAGAGTGATCGAACTAGAGTCCCAGATCGAAACTGTATTAAGTGTAGATTTGCCAATGAAAGGACAGTTGTTATATTTTTATTTTTGGTGCATATTTATTGTAGGCAAGATCTTGAATGCATGTCAAGGTCCACTGACACATCGCTAAATCAGTTTTGTCAAGTTGTCTGTTGCTGTATTAGGCAGCAAATATTAGATAAGACTTATAGCAATATCCTGATACACTGTAATCAATTAAGACAGCAGAACATCCACCACCACCTCGGTCTGAGAGCAGCTCTAATTTAGACATTCAGAGTTCATCAGCTTCCATTGCTTCACCCTTCTGAATTGTAATTTTGTTTGCTCTTATCTTGACACAAATTTGCCTTGTTTAAAAGGAATTGTTAGATTACATGATGATATTGATTACCACAGTTGTTAAAAAGACTAATTGATTTTTTTCTGCAGTGAACTTGAGAGGACTGGAAGAAAGAAGAGAAGCTATAGCAACAGTGCCACAGCAGAAGAAATGCCACTGAAAAGAAAGAAGATGCAATTCAGCCAAGAGGAGGACCCATGTTTGCCATTAGACACTGGGCTTTCTCTGGCAGAGGATGAAGAGCTTGTACTGCATCTGCTCAACAGTCGCAACTAATTATTTTTCTGAAGGTTTTCTTCTCTGGGACATTTCCATAATTTTGTCAGTAGTTTACACAAAATGAATTTGGCATCTGGGCAGCTGGATACCAGTGAATGTAGATAAATGAGTTCCACATGCAATGGGATTGCCTTAGGTTGGCTCATAGGTTATAGACAATATTTTGTTTGATTTATAAGGCTTTCTAAGTGAACTTTTCAACCTAAATCCCCAGGTATCATTTTGCAGTAGCATGTTCATAATTTTAAATCTCCAAGTTTTGAAACAATTACCTTCTTCTATTTTCATCTTGCTTTAAATGAAAACAGGATGTTCCTTTCTTGACCATGCCAGGTTTGTTATTTTCAAAGATCTATGTGTACTAAAATTTTTTAGGAAGAAATACTGTTGGCAGCTCAGATCATATTACTTAAAAATAAAGTGTGTACTTTCTTCTGTGGATAAGGCACATATTTTAAAAATATTTTAATAAAAATTTCTAGAGCCCTGATGTAAACTTAATGGTGTCTCTTTCAGCTTTGTTATGAAAGCATATATTTATTCTTCAGGTATCACTTCTGTTATGATTCTGTCACTGGTGTTAGGCAATTCAGAAAACAACTTTTCAAAGCTAAAACTGAGTCTTGTATTTGAATCCCATATGAATGAGAACACACTGTCTCATAGTTGTATCTGTTTGGTCTTTCCATATGAACATATTAAATACTCTTTTTTTGTCAATATCACCTTTTTTTTGTCACAGTAATCTATCATCACCTATTCATTGCAACCCTTTCCTCCTCTCCCTATACTCTGTTATCTTTTACCTCAGTTACCCAAAACTGAAAATATACTGCAATTTCTTGCCTCCAAATGTTTCTTCCACTGTTCTGCCAGCAGGCAGGGTATCATAAAAACAATATTATAGGCAGAGCACATCTGCCATCTGCTTCTTCCTGACAATATGGAATGAGAAGAAATGACTGAGTTTCACAAACAGCTAAACATGAAAGATGGGACCTGCTTGGCAGCTGATGCATAGTGTTTGTTTAGTCTACAGTGCCACAGCAGGCCTGGAAAATGTTGTCATCTGGGACCAGCATCACTGATGAATCTGTTAATGAAGAAGGATCTGCTGTGGTGCTGCTGTGACTGGTGCACGTGTCCCATGTGCCATAGTGGGAATGGCTGCAGTGAATGTAATGAGCAGCCTCAGCAAATATCTATCTGTGCTGGGGTAGCAGAGCTCCTGCTCCTGTAGCTGTGGAGGAAGGCAGAAAACTGCAGTGCAGAGAGCTCCACCAGCAGAAAGCTGCTAAAAGATGATTTGGATGTGGATGACAATACATACAGTGGTGTGTACTTTTAGAGATATTCAGAGATTCATAGTGTACTTGGTGGAGGTCAGTTGTCTTGTACATAACCTGATGTCTCTCAAATCAAAGCTTTGCTCTAAGAAGCATGAACAGTTGTTGTTGAGGCAAGCAAGTAAAAAACCAAAAGACTTACTGTTTCTGACTAGAATATTCTTATTTGTATGCTCAAGTGGGAGAGAAATATTCTTACCTACTGAACAGTAAGACTAAAAATTAAATCATACATGTCGGAAGGATTGTGGTGCACTTCTAATCTTGTGATGATTTTTTAATTGCATAAAAATAATTTCTCAAGTGCTTTTACTTTTGTATTTTTGGATAATGAAGTTTCTAATGTATTTGTGTTGTTTGATATAGAGCCAGTGTTTCTTGAATCCTTATGAAGTTTGCCCATCTACTTCAAATATGTCTATCCTTGTGGGTATGGTGTGTATAGAAAAAATGAAGCCATGTGTAAAAGAAGAGGGAAAGGACTTAAAGCAGATGCTCCATGTCATGAGTGTATGTAAGAACAGGTAACTGCTGCATATGCTAGAAATAGTAAGACAAAAAATCCATCATTCAGCATTTTTGAGAAGCAGCTGTGGTTCTGGGTTATCATGCCTGTCAGCTTTAGATCTGCTTTAAGGGTCTCCTCACCAGCCCTGGTTTTAGTATTTTTCTGGTCTAAGAAAAGAAGCACAAATATACAGAGCAAATACCAGTCTCAGGACTGACTTGACTGGAGGGTGTTTTCCAGGGAGCTTGTTTCAATTCACACCCGGGGACCTCTCAATCTGATGCCAAAAGAGCTGGCATGTGTGTCCAGGGCTAATGGGCAGGTGGAGCAGGGCCAGCTGTGCATGCCACTCATCATCTATCTCCTTTTCTCCTGGTCCCAGGCATGCCACTGTAGCATCAGAATAAATCACAGGCTTTTGCAATGTTGTACTTCATAAGCATTATAGTCCCAGCTTTACACAGGAGAAGTGTTAAGTGGGGAAATCATAGCCAAAGACTTCCTCGATAAGTTTATGTAGTTGATCTACAACTCCTAAATCACTTGTGGTTTACCAAGTGCAGCCTCCCACTTGGCATCTGAACTGCCTTCTGTGCAGAATTATAACCTTCAGGTGTTGCGCTGTCTGCTGGGATGGGTTCCAGGCTTCTTCACCCCTGTAAGTTGCAGCCTATGGAAAATCCCCTTTGGAGACTCCTTCAGGAGGGGTGGAAAAGTCTGAGTGAGGTGCTGAGTATTTTCCAAGGCCATTGGCCAGGAGACATTCTTGAACTGCCAAGCAGGAAGTCTTGTTTTAAGTAATGGATTATCAGATCAGTTTGCATTTTTGTATTATATTAATAGTGGTTGATTCGCTTCTGCTGCTAGAATGGTTCTGGTGTGTTGATTTATAGCTGGGTGTAGCATTAAGATCTATTACATGTAGCTAATTCTCAAGATATACATTAGGCATTTATGTAATGGCATTGCTTAGTCGGCTTTTATTCAGAATCAATTTTTCTCTTTGTTGTGTACAAAATAACGAAGACATTTGTTTGCCAGATAATTTATTGCAATTTGTGTGAAGCCTCTTTGGATAGAAACTGGAAGTCAGGTAAAAGTCAGGAGAGCATTGAAGAGTGTGGGTTTTTTATATCAGTTAAATAGACTGACACCAGATGTGCTAGCTACTGAAGGTACCCAGCTTGCAATATTTTCATGAGGCACATAAAATGTGTCATAGCAGAGGTAGTGTTAACATCATAGAAGCTTCTGTTCAGTGTTCACTTTGTAAAGACCTTATTGATGCTGCACATTAAATTGTGGGAAGAATATAAGAAATTTAGGCTCTAACATAAGGAATTGCCAATTAATATTAAACATTTTAAATGGGTATTTTTCCTTAAATATTATATGAATAGAAATAGAAAATAATTCCTCCTGCAGCTGTCTGAGTTCAGCTGGAGCATTGATTGGTGTGTCCTGCCGTCTGGCTGTACTCATAAAGAGAGAAAAATGCCTGAAGCAAAACATTAAAAAACAGAGAACTGTGGTAGAGAACATTCAATTCAGACTATAAAACACAGTACAAGATCTGAAGATACTGAAGTGACCCTGTGGGTTCCTGTAATCCTGGATATATATGACTGAACTGATACTAAATACAAGAAGAAAATGTGTCTTAGTAAAGGCTGCTAATGGGTCATTTTCTTTATCGTGCTGCTCTCTAGTTTGACCTGATTGATGCTTATATCCTGTGAGAGATGGAGTGTGCCTTGGAGCAGGGATGCAGAGCAGTGGTAGGCTGCAGCTGCTGCAGAAATGGCCACTGTGTCTCAGGGTGTCACTGCCCCAGCTGTAACCTTCCTGGGGCAAATAACCTGAGGTTTAAAATAAGCTGGTTGGTTCTGTCCTGGAAGAGATGACTCCTTATGCTGCCTGTTTTGGGAATTGGGCAGAAGGCTGGTGACAGGCAGCTGAAGGACAGTAACACTTGTGCAGCAGCCACTTCCACTGTTAATTTAATAGGAACCATGTGCATAGTGGAGCCAAAACTTGCACCCAGCGTGCTTCAAGCTACAAGATCCAGAACACAGTTAAGGTAACTCCAAGAGACATGCAATTTGCAGTAAACAGTTCTAGTGAGAAAAGACTATTACCTTCACTTCTGGACCACATTTCATTAGATTTATTTGTTACATTGCTCTCTTCTCTGGTGTTTGTAGCTCCTCTGAATTTAGTCTTATCCTTCCAAATTGATGGTTTATTCTCTGAAGGATCTGCAAATTTTATCTTAAAAGGTGGAAGTAGATGCCAGAAAAATGCATTGCCATCATCTTTGCAAGTCATAAAAATTGCTATCAAGGCATTAGTTTATATCATGTGGACATTTTATAATAAAGTACTGCGCACACTTTTATAATGAAATGCTCCCCCAACTTCAAAGGCAAATCAGACAGTCAAAACCATGAAGGAATTGGAAAGCCTAATGCAGGAGAACATTCTTTTCAGGTCTGTTCGGAGGTATTGCTATGATTAAATCAGTAGAGAGAAGTTGATCTGTTCCAAGTATGCCTTGTTCATTGCCTATTTTTGTCCATGTCTGGCCAGAAGCCATTTTTCACAAAGAAAACTATTCATCAGATTCAGTCATGTAAAAATGATTGCTTAAATTACACTGGGCTATCAGCTAGCAGCTTTACCCAGGAGTGGAATCTCTTGGGTCAATGCTATCTGTAAGTTTTGCACATTGTCTGAGATGTGCTTTGTCTATAAAATGTAGATAAGTTTAATTAAACTAAATTAGTTTTGTTGAGCAGTTTTTGAAATCCTTTCGAGCTGAGAAGTAGCTGTGCTGAGATTTCAGCTGCTAAGAGGAAACTAATGAGCATTGTTCTCCTAATCACGTATGGGGTCCTGGAGGAAGATAATATTCCTGGCTATGGCCTCTCCGGGACTACAGGAGTCCTCTCTGTCATGCACAGCGTGTCCCTCTGATGCTAAACCTAAGCTTCTACAAAAAAAGCAGTGTGTAAGTACAGGCTGTAAATTGAGCTTGCTGTGAATTGAACTTGCTGTTAAGCGTGTTGATGTGCTTGAGCTTATCACACTTAAGGTGAAATTGAATATAGCTCAGTTTTTTGCAAGTCCATCATATATACATTGTGCTGCACTTCCTAAGGAAGTGAAACAGTTCCTTTGGTCTGGATGGTTAATGGCCATACTCATGTGATCCTTCCCACCAAATGCATTTGATTGTACTGAAATGCAACTTGTTTTTATCCCATGAGCTCAGTGAAAACTAATGAATATGGCTTAGGAACTAATTTGAGCTTGCAAGTCATCACAAATGTCTTAACAAATCACACTTCAGCAGGTTACAGGCTTTTTATGCCTTTACCCTGAGTACAGTTCTTATCTATTTGAAGAGGCTACCAGTCCTTTGTGGAATTTGGTTTTGAGAGGACTTTTTCCACTTCTTAAAGTAGATACTAATGTGAATCCTTTCCCCTAGCAATGAGGAGAGTCTACTCCAGTACACTCTAAGTTGCGCTCAGAAACTTGGCAGTGTGCTTCAAACTGGTACCCTGGCTTGCCAATAAAAGCTCCTCATGGGTGAGAAGAGGCTGCCACAAGGACCCTTGCAATGGAGACACTTGTTGCCACCAGAAAGTGGATAATCATCCAGCTGGGAGATGTGATTTCCCATGTGAGTGTTACCCTGTGCCCGTTTCCCAAAAATTTAGGGTTTTTTTCTTTAATCAAACTCCCAGAGTGTCCGTGCAAACCTAACCTGATTGATTTGACTGAAATGCTCATTAGTGTGTCAGGAGAAAGCAGAGACATGCTTGGAATTAAGTAAATGGTTTGGTGTCATCCCACTCAATATCACACAAACGATAGCAGGAGGTCAGCTTGCAGATGGACCCTGTTTCCAAAGGGAAACCAGATACCCTGCTCTCAAATCCCAGGTCATGGAAATGGCGCAATTTCTGCATGGATGCTGCTAAGCTTTTCCTCAGTCTTCCTGACCTGCAGGGATGGTTGGTCAGTGAAGACCTGGGACATGGTTGAGAATCAGAATATTGAATTAGCAGTGAGGTTAGAGTGAGCAGCAGTCATCCTGTTTCACTCTAACACTGTCTGGAATGCACAGGGCAGTGCACATGAGCCCTTTTTGTCCTCCGAGAGATAAAGAATGATACTTCTCTTTATCTGACTATTTTTGGACTTTTCCTTTGTAAATCTCTCCATCAGGAAAATAAGAACATTCAAAAGATCATTGTAGGGAGCTACCAAACTTGGCTTTTGCATTCTCTTGCCAAAACCTTTCCTAGCCTGTCACAGGGGAGGAGCAGTCCCAGGCAGAAGCACAGTGCTCGGGCTGATGTCCCTTGGCAAACCTGTGTGCTGCAGCGTAAGGCAGTGATGAGGTGACATAAGGATGTCAGCTGTCAGGGGCTGGCCCAGGAGCCTTTTTTCCAAGCCTCTCACTGACAGCTTTTTTTTTTAACTGTATAAATTTGTTTTCCTGTTGCAGTGCCTAGCAGAGAGGCAATGAATTGGATTGCAAAGGACCAGTGTGCAGGGGAAACTTGGTGTGCAGGGGAAGGTTCCAGTGCTGCCTTCCCTCAGGCTAGGATCATGTCCAGCATCTGCTCAGTGGCTGTGTCTGCTGGGAGAGATGGTCCTTGACCCACACAGCTGTTCAAAGAGTCCTCTATAAAGATGAGTTATCCAGCAAAAGGAATAGAGTGCACTGGGTAGGATTAAGAGCTTGTATTTCTTAAATATATGTAAGAACACGCTAATCCAGTTCCTTGTCTAAGGACTAATTAAGCCCATTTACTCTTTCTGTTGTTTCTTGTAGATGCTGATACATTTTTTTGCAAACTGATTTGCTTCTGCAGCACCCAATTTCAGTATAAACAATGCCAATCTGTTAGTGATGCAGAATTCCCTTGGCTAAAAGAACAGCTCTCCTCCATAAACTTGCTAAATAGAATCAAGGGAGGGTAAAATTCTGCATTCAGCTCTTTTTTTCCTGCCAAGCATCTGAGGTTGTAGTTTCTATCCCCTGTTGGATGTGGAGGCAAAGGACTGCAGATCTTGGCCACCTTCAGCCTGCTGCCAACCCGCTCTGCCCGGGACTGAGCAGCTGCCACAATCCCACTGTTGTGGGACCTTGGCAGGAGCATTGCTCTGCCAAGGGACGGCACCAGGAAGATGCCAAGCTCCTACCAGTGGTGTTGGCAGCAGTATGGGATCTGCACAAAGACAAACAGAAAAATCTCAAGTGCTGGGAGACCCTTGGCGGGACAAAGAGTAAGGAAACACCAAGGAGAGCGAAGCTGGAAGCAGGGAGATGTTGGGGTGGGAGGTGGCCACTGTCTCCTGCCTGCAGAAACCTGACTGGGCCCCTCAGAGATGGTTGATGGGGACACTGCTCTCCTGGCTGTCAGGGATTGCCTGCTCTGGGATGTAGCTGTGGATGCAGCCATGGGGGACAGGCCTGTGCAATTGTCCCACAGGGCTGCCATGGTGACCAGTGCCAATATGGTCATTTAGTCTTTTCCAAAATTCAATCAAATCCTCTTTGTTTTTTTGATGAGTGATTGGTCAGCTATGCCATTTTGCAAAAGGTCTTTCCTTGCATTATACATTCAGAATTATTTTGAATTTTCAAAATACAACTCCCTCTGTGGTAATATAAGATTTTATACATTTAACAACAATTCCACTTACATTTCTGTTGGATAATATTCAATATCTCACCTAAATAGTCTCCTCTGTATTGTAAATATTCATCATTTTCCCCATCTATTCCTGTCTGCCTGCACAGACACTGAAATTTCCTTTCTGTCAGTCAAGTCATAAAGCATTAAGAGGGGCAGTTTTTCTCCACTAAGTGAAAATATGAGCTTGTCTATTTAGCTCTGCAGAGATGTTAGCATTCATTCTGTGTTCAGTTAATGTATGTGGCTGCAGCAGGCACAGATTCTGCAGGAGCAAGCAGCACCACACAATCACATGCTGAGTGTTTCATTAGGGAAATGCAAAGCTCAGTGTTTGATGTTCAGTGTTCAGTGTTAAGTCATCTAAAATACCCCCTGCCCCCTTCTCAGCCCCCTACCTCCCCATTTTCTAACCTGCTGTGTGTTATTGAGCATTACTGCACATTTGACAGAAAATATCTGCTCAGTGACAGCCTAAAAAATTGCCTATGGTCCTCCCTGGTGAGGCCTGTCCACCCTCCCCAGCATGTTTGCCACTGCCCTGACTCCTCTTGGCTGTCTGGATTTGTTCCCTGAGCAACTGCTGTGTCCCTGTCCAAGTGCAACCATCAGAGCCAGGCTGAGGGGTCCATCTGAGGGTCATGACTGGAGCTGTGCAGGGCAGAGGATGATGCTGCAAACCTCTGCAGTGCTCCTGTATATGCCTGTGCAAGGATGACCTTTTCTGAAATGTGGGGTTGCTGCCTCCCAGGTCATGGTCGTGAATTCTCCTTTCACCAGAGGCAAATCTTCCCCTGCCTTAGTCCTTGCATGCTTCAGTGACAGGATCAGTCTCCAGGCAGCTCATGGTCTGTCTGGAAAGGGTTAATTGGCCATCTGTGGAGAGTGGCTTTGGTTATCTCTGTGTTCAATTTATAACTACATAAAACTTTGCCGGCTCATCATGGTTCATGTGTGCTTGAAGTGAGAAACGTGTCACCTCTTCACTGCCAGCTCTCACTGTGACCCATCATATGTCATCTGAAAAGTGTGTAAGATTCAGTGAAGCAGCAGCTAATGAGCAGAGGAGCAGATGTGCTCCCTAACAGGCAGTGTCCCCTCCAGCAGGACCACTGTCCTTGGGTGATCTCTGGTCCACTGTGAGAACGGTGAAGAGAACATCCTGGTTTTATTTTGAAGCTCCACAGTGTATCCCTGGTGCAACAGGTGCTCTCAGACAAGTGGTGCCCTACATGCATGCTGAGATTCCTGGACAAGCCTCAAGAAAATGATCTGCATTCTTAAGAGGCTGATGTTACGCACAGCGTAAGAAAGATTACAGAGAATGGAAATGAGCAGCGACTCACTTGGAGAAAGAAGAGAAAATTTTCACTTTATGAAATATGTTTCACTGAGTTGCCACATCATTTCAATTAAAAATAGGTGTTTCAGCTGCTATTTGCCAGTCTGGGATTCAGCTGAGGCTAATGAAAGTGCACAGTCTGCTGAGAGTTTTAAGGGTCGTTGTCCCCAAGGGCTGTTGTCCCCAAGTGAATGCTGAGCTAGTGACAGACCTGGGAAGAGAACATGGGTCTTTGTGCAGTGGTCATCTGCACATCCTGCAGGTGCCTCTGGCTTTTGTTCCAAAAGAAGACATCAGGTTTCTTGCCTTGGGAGAGTCTGCTGGTAATTCCCTCTTGGGCACACCGGTGCTTGGAGAAGTGCTGGCATCAGCTTACTACCCTTGTTTGAAACTGCAGGATGAAGGAGGGACTCTCTGTGTATTTAAATAGTGCTTTAACTACTGCTTGAAGCATCTGAAAGGGACTGGGTCACCTCTGAAATGTTCGGTACTTTCTGTGCCTCAAGGTCGGTGATAAAATTCCTGCTGATTTGTTAAGAGCAGAGGTGGCCTCAGGGCTGATGTTGCTGAAAAAAAAAGACCTCACTTTTGACCCCAACTCCATAGAAATGATCTCCCAGCTTGTGACCTGCCACCTGTGTTCATGAGGAGCACTTACTGGTTTGAGCTGCCTTCGAGGATCTATATTTAGCCAGAACATTTTAGTGAAAAAAGAGCCAGTCAGGCTGTCTAAGGGGCAGCTTTGGGGGACTGATTTTGTTTTCTTGACAGGGGTTCAGTTGTATCAGCAATGGTGGGAAGGCCCAGATGGAGGAGGGAGCAGGATTTCAGCTTTCATTACAAGAATTTTATTTTATAAACCAAATTCTGCTTGAATAACACATCTCAGTTTAATATATTGATCTGAGCAGCAGCAGCAGCCAGGTTGTGATAGGCTGTTTGAGGGCTGTTGGGAAGGCAACCATTTGCTGTGTAAAATTAATCAGGAGGTGAGTGTGCTCAGGTCAAGCTGTGTGCTGAAATACTTTGAAGTTTCTCATTGCCTTGCAAGAATTCAGCAATACATGGCCAGTGACCAAAATAACCTGTGAATCAGTAGGGACACCACTGGTTCCTTTCTCATCACTTATTGGTAACCTGTCTAAGTAATTTTCTGAATTTGGTGGGAAAATGGTTTTTAAATGAAGGAAAAGTACTTGGCTGTTTTCTGGCACACATTTACCATAACTGTACGCTTGGAAATGCAACTGTGAAGTCGGCTGGTTAAGTTTACCAGCCTGTACCTTTTGTTTAGGAACAGTTTCTGTATTTGTTACTCTTTCAGGAACTTACACTTGATACATATGCAATTCAACTGCAAAAGTAATTACATGGAGTCACAAAGGGGTTATAACTCACTGTAATGTTAAAAATGAGAAGCTATTCAAAGGTGCCTTATATTCAGGAGAGAAAAGAGAAATTTTCTTTCTTTGTGAAGCAGATTAGCTCATGGTCTGAAAATATTCATAGCAGGACCTTGCTCGGAAGCTACTGTAGGCAGTAGCAGCCTACATTAGAGTTGAATGTAGACCCTGAGCTCACTCCAAGTTCATTATTCTTTCTCTCCTGGCACAAACAGCAGGTTTATCACTGAAGCTGGTGCCTGGCAAGACAAGGATGCAGAAACTCTTGGAATGAGAAAGGGGATTGATTTTGCCTTTGAAAAACCTGAGCTCAGATGTGAAAAACTCATCCTAATCCCCATTCTGCTGCTGGTCTTAGTTTTTGTCTATTAAACTATCTATCTAAACTGTCTATAAGAGAGGCTCTGCCAAACAGAAGACATGAAACCAGCCAGGCTGCCTGTGGGCTCATTCTCCACCTAGATGAAAGTTGCAGGGCAGGTGGCACTGGTGGCCATGTCCCCAGAGGGGTATTTCCAACCTCTGAGGAACAGGCTGCAAAGAAGAGCATTTGAAAAGATTGGCAAGGGAATAAACCCCGTTTGCCTGGGCCAAGAGACTTCTGTGTTTTTTCTGCTCCATCCAGAAGTGTAGCTGGTGTCTACCATCATCATTCCAAATGGAGCTGTGTCAGTTTAGACCAGACAAGGGTTTTTCTGCTCAATATATTAATGTGAAACATGAGGAAAAACCTGGAGCCTTCCCAGATGAAGGGACTGAAATCAAAGCAGATTGGCAGGAGAACAGATGACCAGGGGGCAAGGAGAGATGGAGAAAGGGATGCCCTGTAGTGGATGCTGGGATTTGCACACTCTGAAGCCCTCTGATTCCTGTGATGTGTGATGTAACTGCCCTGCCTGTGCACTTGCTGCTGTTTCTCAGCATGTATTCAAACACTTCACACAAATGATCCTTCACTGCTAGCAGTAATGCAAATGTGTTCTTACCAGAAATATGAGAAATCTGCTGTTGTCTCAGCTTTTCTTTTGGTTTGACAAGTACTTCATAGCAGGGGATAACAGGCCCTGACACAGCCAACTCGCTGCTGTAGTGTTTTGACTCAGTTTAGCTGAGCTGACTCGTGATCCATTTTTGGGGCTGATGAGAGATTTTTCCAGGATTTTCCTTCAGTGGTAGAAACATTTCTGTGAGATATTTTTATGGGGCAACAACATCTTGGCTGATCCCTAATTGTGTGTCCTGGACGGTGTCACTCTGAGAGCAAGGCTCTTCTGTGCTGGAGCTCATGTCTGCTGCAACAGGAACAGACATCTGGAACAGACCCAGGTGAGCCTCAAAATGAAGTGCAAATGCAGCAAAGCTGGCTTCAAGGAGTTTGAGATGCTGCTCAGATGGCCATGAAATACACGGAATTCCAAAGAAGTGAACTTCAATAGCCACTCTCTTATCAGAAGTATGGTTACTTCTGGAGGGAAGTAGGGCAGATGCAAAGGGATTGTGGGCAGATGCAAACTTTTGTCATTTTCCTTTTTTCCCTGGTATTACAAACAGATCTCTTTGGCACCAAAGTAGCACTGGAAGAGAGCTTCTCAGAAAAATAGACAGCTTTGCCATGTATTGCATAGGTTGAAGCTCAGGACAGTGATTATCTACGTTAGTGCTTTTGCTGCTGCTAAGACAAGTGTAATTTTTCTTCAATAATAAGTACCAGAAAGAAAAATATTGCTTGAATGTATACAACTGATGTTGTTCAGTTTTGGGACTTCTTCAGGACAGATAATATTTATTTGATGACTGGTCCCATTAAAATTGCCATATTGATTCATTTGCTGTGAAAATAAATTGGTGGATATTTCATATAATACTGTTGTATTGATCTTGCAGAAGCTGATGAGACAGAGGCTTTCATCACTGGACAGCACATTATATTTTAATTGATATATTCTGAAAGCTAATTAGAGGCCAGCTGGATTCCTTGGAGGAATAATATTTATTTTTGATGTTGACAAAGTGCTCCAAAGCACAAGTCATATGGTGTGATTTAACAGTGATTAAAACTTGGCTACAGGCATAGACAACTTGAGGAAAGTGCCAAGAAGCCGAGACCAGAAAGAGTGAAGACCTAGATGTGTGTAATCACTTTGTGCTCTGTCAAACACACACACACACCTCTCTGCCTATCTATCAGCCAGTGAAGTATCTGGAGAGAGGTTGCAGCACTTCAATTATTCAGTGTCAATCACCCTCTAACCAGCACAGACACGTGTGTGTGCGTGTGCCATGTGCAGCTTCCTCTGGAAACTCTCTGCAGAAGGGGTTATTAAAGACCCACAAATAAGTACAAGTGAATCAGGAAACCTAAACTCTTCCTCTCATGGTATCTTACAGTGCAGCTTCTCTGATAGGATCATGTTTCTCACCTTATGAAATAAAACATCTATTTTTTCCCCATAACTCGTATATGTAATCTCCTTTATGCATATGCTTTGCACTGCTCGCAGGGGAGGGAAAGAGGGAATGACAGGAGGAACCTGTTGCCATGAAATCTCACCAGCGAACACACAGAGCACCTGGGATGATTAGCTCAGGTGTAGACATCTGCATCTCATCAGATGAATCCAAACACTAATTTTGTGCTGTCTAATCTTTTCTATATCTGCATCCCAATTTGCTATATGAAGAATTATCTTTCCAAATTTCCTCCAGTGCTTTGGATGACTCTGGCAAAGAATTCCCTGCATTTTCAGTTTATTATGTTGGAGCTTTTATTTGATTTCTCTAGAGGGGTGGTGTTCTTGATGACAAGGTTAAAGGATTTCATTGAAAATTGCAGGTGAGCTTTACCCACAGCATGTCCATTCTCCCGCAAAGAGCAAAGTCAAGCAGCCCTGCCTTATCCTTGTGTGCTTCTGCAAGGTCTGCTCTCAGCCTCTCATCCAGAGACCAAACCATTTTCTTTTTATTACTGTTGAAGGCTGTGACTGTTTTTCAATTTTCTTTCATTTGTGGCAGGTATGAGCTCTATCTGTTTTTCCGTAATTGATTCCTGTTCTCATTTCTCTCCACCTGCCTTCGGAGGAGCTTTGTGCTCTGCAGAGCTCTGTCAATGTCTGCAGTCTCTGGAGCTCTGCCTGTGCAGCAGCTGCCTCTGCCCAGCTGCCGGCGCCTGCCCGCAGCACCCTCTGCCCCCCGGGACACTCTTGTGCTGGGAACCACACCAGCTTTGCTGGGACGCCTTCATTCCATTTTGTACTGTCCTGCCTTGCTCCTCTGCTGCGGGCAAACAGCGCTTGGAGCACACTGGAGTGCCTGCAAGTGTCTCTGACACAGGATGAGTGTCTCACTTTCCAGTCAGCTTACCTGCAGCAGGTAATTCCAGGCTCCCAGGGTGATCTTCTGCATCTCTTACTGCTCTAATAGGGTCACAACCTGGTGCTTAGCAGGCACCAAAGGAAGTGCTCCATGGCTCCTGCAAGCTTGGTTACCTTCCTAGGAGCTGAGCTTATCTTCATTTCAGGGTTGCTTCTGCTGTAGCCCTCTTGATTTTGATAAATTCCAGTTGTGCCTCCAGGAGTTGCTGTTGGAGAGGGAGTCTGAAAGAGCAGAATTGTCTTTCCCAGGACGTCACCGACCACTGGCATCAGTCCCATACTCTGACAGGTAGCTGCAGCATCCTCCTGGGACATTGCTCCTTAGTTGCCGCTAATACTTAACCTCTTCTCCCTCTCACAAGTAATCTCATCAGCCTGACAACTGAGCAGCTGCAAGAGGAGAGAGAATCTCCTCAATATTTACAGAAAGATTTTCTGTTTCTGTCCAACAGCAAAAAGCCATTAAGAAAAGATTTTGGTTCTGTTTGTCTGGGCAAGGAATTTGTTTGTGAAACGAAATTTATGTTTTTTCCTGGCAATGCTCTCTTCTGGTAAATCTTCATGAAGCCCATATTATCATTCCTTTCCCAGTGGCTTCCCATGCTGCCATGAGCACAGACTTACAGCCATCCAGCTTTGACAAGTTCCCAGTGTGAGTGACCTGTGGGTTTTCCTCCTTTTCAGCCTGGAGATGAAAAGCTTCTGAGCTTCTCAGCTTCAGCATGGAGGTGACAGCTCTCAGTGCCTTTCCAAAGTCCTCTGAGACCTGGGGCTCCTCTTAAGCTTGTAGTTCCTGAGCTGGAATATGTTACCAGTGGCACTCCCAAGTGGCTCCATCCTCCTTGGCTGAGGGGACTCACAGGAAGCCTCTGCCAGAGGAGAGCCTGGAGGTGAGCGGGGTCCCCCAGCCAGTCCCAGTGAGGTGGCTTTGGGTGCTGTGGGGCTCTGCCCCTGGAATGGGGGCAGGTGTGACTAAATCATGCCTCCATCTCCCTTGCTGGAAATGTCTTGAGGGATTTCTGTCACTCCAGAGCTGCTGGGTACCAACTAGCACTGTGCCCTGGCACTCCCTGAAGAGTGAAGCTTAATGGGTCAGAGGCCTATGGCTCCAAATCAGTTAGTACTGTTTTCTGTTAGGAGAGAGAGGGAAGTATGTTTACTCATTTCTTTCTCTCCTCCCTGAAGTTTTCCAGGAGAAATGGTGCTGGGGCAGGTTAGTAGGTAGGACTGCCAACACATGTAGGAGTTCTGTGATGCAGAACACAGTTGTTTTGATGCAACACCACAGTTGTTTTGTTTTCTCCCTCCCACTGGTTATTTTCACATATGTGAAAGAGAGTTTGAAAGTAGCTTTTTTGGGGAGTTACTGTCATGAAAGGACCCAGAATCAGCGACCATGATGTCAGTATTCATTACCAGTTGCTGGTGCTCTTTAAATAACAGACATTATGGCTACTTTGGCATATCCTCAATTAAAAGCAGTGTATTAATTGGAACATCTGAAACCCCATAATATCATGGATATGTTTGGGTTTTTTCAGAGAAACAGAACAGTTAGGGCAATTCAATTCTAATTTGGCTTTAAAAATACTTTGCACATTTTTATGTTCCGTTTGAATAAGAATATAAGAATAAAAATATGCATTTCCATGAAAATCCATTTTCTTACCCAGGGTATAAATGTCCAGTATGAAATCCCAGAGTGAGCAATGTGGTTTCCCTTGGACAGAGTGTCTCACTTTAAGCGTTGTATAACTCAGACTCTGCTCCTGGTGTGGTGGCATAGAAACTGTTCCTTGCATATAGCTTTATATAACAGCTGTATATAATCTACTATAGCTAAACTGCAGCAATTTAAAAGCAATGGCAATTTATTCCCAAGTGTGGTCCCTGATCAAAGTTGGAGTCCCCATTTTAGGTGTTAAATATTTATTCAAAGTGCAGATCACACATTTCTGGTACTGTGCAGGGAATTTAAGATAAAGCACCATTTCGGGCTGAACACCAAAATGTCTTCTACTCCAGCATTTTCTTTTTTTTTTTTTTAAGAGCACAGTAATTGAACATAAAATAGAATTAGACCAGCCCTTTTGCCAGTAAAACTTTAGCTAGCTCTCACTTCTACGGCATAAGTGTGCAGGCCCAGAAGCTGTGGGGTGCTGGGTGTGTGCCTCCTCACCTCGCTGGGTCTCCTGGTGCCTCTCCAGGGGGTTTGTGTTGTTGGTTGGCAGAGCTGACAGAGCTGTGGGTCTGGTCACTGCTCGTGGCCATGGCAGTGCTGTGTGCCTGCTCTGTCCAGCCAAGGACAAACGCTCCTCTGTGGGCCACACAGAAACTGGACAAGAAATGACCAGCACAGGGGGCTGCAAACACAACGGGCAAGGTGAGCACACATCTTCCATACCCAGTGCAGAAATAAGGAGGGTGAAGGGTGAGAGGTTGGCACCATCAGTGGGAAACTTCAGCCAAACTGAGGGAGCAATCTGAAGGTGTTTCGCTCTCCATTTGGTACAGGTAGAGCCTGGACAAGCAGGTGACTAAATTTAGATACCTGAAGTTAGCTGAGGTGAATCAATCTGAGTACAAGGACACACAGGACAGCTCTGCAAAGGTGGAAACAATAATGCAGGACTCGTAGCATTCCATCATTTGTAGCTCAGCATTCACCTGGAGGAAGATTGCCCTTTACTGATCGACCCACGGTACTGTCCACAGTGCTGACCCAGTGCTCTGGCTCAGGTGAAGTTTTGCCTTTTGGCAAAACTGGGAACAGTGTCTACTGCTGCAGGTAATGTGTCCAACAACATTACTGGATTTGGCAGATGGAATCCATTTTCATAGTCCATAATTTTCTTTCTTCTATGAGCCTTATTGTTTCTAATTTCAGCAATACTGATATGGGTTGTTTGCTTCATATACTGTGCAGTGTGTCTTCCCTGAAAAACTCTTTGATTTGCCTTTTTGTTCTTACACCCATGACATTGAGTCAGGGAAAGAAAACTACCTGACTTTGGGGTCAATAAATGACCAGTTAGCTGAGAGTCCACAAATTAAAGAACTGGCAACTCTTGTTCCACATGCTTGTGAACAAATCCCAGAATAATTTGCAAGGGGACTCTGGAGATCACCCAGTCCTACCCCCTTCCTGAAGTGGTTCCAGTTAGTTAGGTGGCTCAGTCCAGTTGAGCTTCAGACATCTCCAAGGATGGAGATTGCCCAGCCTCCCTGTTCAAGGAAAGGCACAGTCAAAAGCATACACACAGAGAGGTGAAAAACACCTCACAACAACAGGACAGTGCAGTGGCCAGTGACCTCAGCTCTCCAGGATAACAGTCACCATAAATATTTCACTTGTCTAGTTCCTAAGTGACACAAACCACTCCATTTAACCCAGGAGCATTTCCACATGCTATTGAACTAACAGGAAGGCATGGCAAGTTTTAAGATTTAGGCAGCCTTATTTAGAAGTGGATTTCAAATATTTAACCACTGCATTGTCTCTACTAAATAGAGGTCTCATGTTTGCACAGCTAAGGGTGAGGGTCATGCTCTGTATCTGAGGAAATTAATGCCATCTCTGACTCTGAGGATCAAACCCTGAATGACTCTATAGGAATGATTTATCATCACAGGAGTGAAGCATCATCTTCTTTCTTATGTAGCAGAGGTTCGGACAGAAACTCATTGACCTTCTCCAGGAGGAGAACTGGGACACATTGAGATTCTGATCACTGTCATGTTGTTGGAAATTGAGAGAAAATCCTTTGAAATGACATTGGAGCAGAGCAGCAATAAGCAGCCTGAGAATGAAGCCCATAATCTCTCTGTCCCTATGTTGTACATATTCTTCCTGTAGCCTAGTTTAAGAACAAAATCTTAATTTGTTTGAGAAAACCAAAAGTGGCTGCTGTAGTTAATTTATCTGGGGACACACTGGTGCTGATGAGCTGGAGGAGGATGTTATCTCTGTCCTTTTACAAGGAGACAGATAACACCATGATGTATGCAAGAGCCAAGCTGTGGCACGTAGGTTTAGATCGAGATAACTCTTTTGATTCCTGCAATGCACAGAGCAGGGCAGCTCTCTGAGGACTACTGAGGCATGGGGAGCAACAGGAAATGGAGGTTATGTGTACTTTTATCCCCTTGTTCCCACTGCATCTGCCTGCGACAGTAACCACCACTGTGCATCTTCAGAGCAGAGCTGCCAGGAGTAGACTCCTTCCTGATTATCATAAATGCTCCATAGGGTGGCTATAGTTCACTTAACCATTTCATCCTATAGCTGACTTTATGCACAAGGACCTAATAGGTTTCTTTCCCCACTTTTTGGACACAGTGGTGCCCAACTTTTTAGAGCATGACTGCAAAGGTGTAAATGACCTGTTCTGGTGAGCCAGGCTGCCTGTGTAATGGCACAAAGGGGGTGGATGAGGAAGAGTTTGCTTGGTTTCTCCTACAGAAGCTGGGAAAAATTACTCCAGGGATATTCAGCTTGCGTCTTGTCAGCTTCTGTTTGCCCTGCTAGGATCTTTTTGTTTTGTGTTGGTGCTCTGCCCTGATATCTTTTGGGCATTAAAAGAGTAGAAGTGTCCAAGGCCATAAGCATATTGCACTAAAAAAATGCATTAGGCAATGGGGCTTAATAGAGGTCTTTACTGTGCTGGTGGGTAAACAGGAGTAATCAGGTGTTCAGGAAAAATAGTGCCAAAAGCTATTTCAGAGGAGGTATTGTCTGAGAAGTGTTCTCCCCAGGTGGGAGGAGCCCTGCTCCAGTAAGCCAAGGGAAGGTCAGCAAGAACCTGAGCTGTCTGAGCATCACTTCTGGTTTTGCTGCAGACCTCCACACCCCAGGTCACCACCAACCCTGGTGGCCCCAGGCAGGGCTTGAATGCTCTCCTCTGTACTTAGTAGTGTCTGAGCTGGACTTCTCTGATGGTACTTGTGGTGCTGTACACCTGGGCCTGGTCTTCTCTGATGAAAACCTGAGGGCCAGTGGTAGGGTGAAGTAGAGGAAGGCTGCAGTGTCAGTGTGGCACCTCTTGGGTTAAGTAAGTGTGTGGGTAAAAATGTTCAAAATGTCTCAGTGACCTGGACAAACAGCTGTCTGCCATAAAGGGACATGTTTGAAAATTATATCCTTCATGTTTAATGAGCAAGAAATCAATACAGCAGGACCAATCAGAGAGTTTGATGGAGGTATAACGAAATGGAGAGTATTTGCCATCCCCTTTCTGGTCCCAGTCTACCTTCTGTTCCCTGTCCAGGCTGCCTAAGCTGTGCTTGCTTGAAGACAGGTTTATTTATTTGTTTGGTGAGGACCTCGCTCAGAGGCACATGCTCTTTGGCTGAGGTTTCCAGGTGCTGATGAAGCAAAGATCCCTCTTCAGCTTTTGGTTATCAACTCTAATTTTGGTGCATAAGCCCCAGAAGAGATGGCCGTGGTTACATTTATTCTCTGGTTTACATGGAGAGAAAACCTATTGCCTGTTCATTTAACTGGATTTACTGTATCCCAAAGACTGTGCATGTGGAAGAAATGACAATTGTTTAACAAAAAACCCTGCAGTTAAATTCCCCAGTTCGCACCCTCTGCTCCAGATAAAATGACATTAGTCTGCCAGGAAGGATAAAATAGCAAACTGCATAACTACACAGTTAATTATAGCTAATGACCAGAGAAATGGGTAACCCTTGGTAGCATGGAATCAGCCAGTGGCTTCCTTCCTTATTTTACTCTGATGGAAAAAGAAATACTAGGAAAAGTGTCCTCTGACCTGTGGTCCAGTATTTGCTCTCAGCCCATTGGACAGCATATTGTGTCATATCAAAAGAGCAGTGGGTTGTGACTGGATGTGACACACTCTGGGTTTCAATAGAAAATAGTCCTGCAAGGCCCCCTTTGTTATTGCCTTGTTATCTATCAGAAGAAAAAAAAAAAATCACAAAATTCCTCTTTTCCCCTTCTCAATTATTTCAAAACACCTCAACACTAGACCAAGACTGGAGCACATGGGAAAAGGATTTGCCCCAGAAGATACCCTCCTTATGATCAAAATTCCAGCAGAGGAGGGTGGCAAATTCTCCACGTACTAAAAAATATGTTGAAGAGTAGAGCTGCAGAAATATTTAAAGTCTATTGTACTGCAATGTCTCCTTATCTATTAATGCACCTCAAATGTAGCCTGTCAGCTTCCTTTAGCTCTGCAGTGAATCATTTTTGTCATGCTGAAATCTGTAAATAATGAAGGCCATCTATTAGGAAAGTATCAAAGGTCTTTTTTAACCCACCTCATAAAGGAGTCCTGCAGGCTATGATTTGGAAAGGGTCTGGGCTGCTGTAACTTGTTTGAGTCCTAATGTGATAAAATTAGGAGTTATGAGATGTGAATCTTAAGTTCAATCTCAACGTTGGCACAAATCAGACAATGAAAGTATCTGTCTGATTAGGCAATTAAACAAGGAGAGGTGACTCGAAATATCCTTTCCATTTCAATAACTCCTATGAGATTAGGGATCCTTTGAAAACCACATCAAACTCCCTTTTTTCTTTAATACACCTGCATTTAATTGAAATGCTATGAAAGAGGATGAAGGCAGTTGTAACCTGAGGAGCCTTGGGTGTGTTCCAGCATCACACCAAGACTTTAAAATGGTTGAGGAATTAGGAGTGACAGACCAGTCCCCTGAGCAGTTTGTTTTTATACCCCATCTTTCTGCTTTCCAGGTCCCACTGAGTTTCTCCTGTCTGGTGCAATGTGTTTTGTGGGTTGGCAAATCCTCTGGAAAAGTCAGAAATGCTGCTCAGACAGAGAAGCAAAGTGAAGCTCAGGGTCTTATCCTGAAGTGCTGGGCGGGGGATGCAAGCTAAAATCAACTCCGATTTCTCCTACCGCACCCTTTTAGTGCAATCAGATGTGCTGCTGTGATTGCCTTCATCAGATCCCTCAGTCCTCACGGGAGGATGACGGCAACCCTTCCCCTGCCTCCCACAGGCATTCCTGCTGTGGCTGCAGGGCTCTCTGCTCCAATGTCCCTCCGGTGCTGCAGGGAGACTGCCTGGTATGTGAAGTGGGAATGCAAAGGGGGATGGTCCCCAGCCCCCTGTTAAGGACGATGCTCCACGCTCCGAGCGCTCAGGCGGCCGCACAAGGCTGGCTGCCCTCAGGAGGCGGGGCACGCTGGTAGCGGGCAAGGTAAATGCAGAGAGGGCTTTGCAAAGGAGATCCCCGGGTTGCTTATAAATGTGTCTCTCCTTATTCCTCCCTGTTACACTGAATTATTCGTCCTGGTCTAGGTATGGAATAAATTGCTCTTGTTCTCCTGCCTTATACATTGTGTCCTGAACATCTTGTTCTAACGGCTTTAGGCCACATATAGCTTCTGGCAGGCTGAACAAATAAAATGGCTAAAAAATGCCATAAAATACCAAACAAATTTTTCAACTAGCTCCATTATGTTGTTTGTACTTGGCTGGGTTATATTACTGTGTTGGGTTATATTATTGTGCAAGTATATTGTGCTCTTTGTACGAGGTTGAGTCAGTGCCACTCCATGGCAGAGCTTTATGCAGGGTTGACAGAGGCTGCTGTGCCAGGGCAGGGTCAATTCTATTGTCCAGTTTGAGTCCCACTTTACTGAATTTCCTGGCAATGCAGCCAGAGTATCCCAGGAAGATCTAGAGAACCTCTGCAGCTCTTGAGTGAGGTCTGCAGTAGGCTCAGCTGTAGACACTCAGCTTCATCAGGCAGGATGAAGAGAAAACAGAGATCACCTCTGAATGCAAGTGAATGAACACACAATGGAACCTCTCAGAGACAGAGGTCCTTAGTGGACGGATGGCAAAATAAACTTAAAGAAGCTGGGAGAGTCACAGTCAATGTAAGAGTGCATTTTGTCCCAGTTAGATCCTAAATAAACACTTAAATATTGGAATGATGCTATGTGAAATGAATTGAAAATCTGTCTGATGAGTGATGTGCCCAGTGAAGTTTTCTCTTTAATCTACAAGCCTCCCATAGGAGACTATCTGCTGATTTTTTCCCCATCAGACCTTCAGGAATTCCCACAAGGTACAAAATGTATTCACAGTTTTTGTATTGACTATTAATCAAACCTTTGTTTCTATAAATGCAAATGTTCATGATTTCAGTATAAACCTAGCTTTTCAGTGAGAGCAGTTTTTTGTACTGCCTTAGAAATAACCAGCTGGCATCTTTTTAATGCTCTTGATTATTGCAGAATGTCCAAGGATAGAAAGAAAGAGGATGCTAGAGTAACATACAGACAATAATAATTAGGGATTTGTTACCACAAATTGAATGAATAAATTTGAATGAATACTTCCAAAAACTCAGCTTAAATTCCTTAGTCAAACTGGTACTTTCACTACTGTTTTTGTCCAGATACTGTGATGCTTACTCTGTAGAGTGTCTTTGTAAAGTTATCTGGAATATTATCAAAGTTAGGATATGTGAGGTGGAGTTCATTGTCTGTTACTTGTTTATAAAGAAACAAAAATGTGCTAGTCCCTTCAGAGTGCAAACAAACAAACAAAGAATAGCTATTCCCAGTCCTAGAAATCTTATACTCTAATCTAGACATGTGAAGAGAGGTGAGAGCATTACACATCATGGAAAAATGACAAAAACCCCAAGTTTTATAATGAGAAGTAGGTAAGGCTCTGTGGTTCTGTTACATATATACACTTTTTTAGGTTTAAGATCTTGAGGTGATGCAGAAGGCAGTGAGTTTTGAGAAGGCATGTGACTAAGGAGAGATTATTAAGAATTTTCCTCTTTTGACTCTTCCAGTGTCACTTCCTGGTATTGTGACTGGATTGCTGATCTGTCTGTAGAAGAGGCCTTGACTGAAGAATCAGTGCCACACTGTGTAGAAGCTAAAGCCCAAGGGGACAAATCACAGAGTGTAGGAGCCCGGCTGTCCCCTGCAGACCTGCAGGTGGGCTGCTCAGAGTGGTGTCCTGTGCCCCAGGCCCTTGAGGCTGGACTGGTCCACCCAGGTCTCACGGGGCTGATGCTCTGTGGTGTGGTGTGTGTGATCCTTAAGGCAGGAACTGCTGTCCAGAAAAGGACTTGTGTGCCATGATGTTTTTGTGTGGTTTGGGTGTTTTGTGGTTTTACTCGCTATGTCTTGGCAGTTCATTCCAGAGCCCCAGGTCAGAGTCCTGTCTCTCTGCAAGGCACAGGGGAAGATTGAAGCACGGATGGGCAGGAGCAGGAGGCAGCACGCTGAACAGGTAGTAGCTTTGCCACTTAACAAAGGTCCCTCCAGATGGGGATGTGTTTTAAATTGTTGCCTTCTCTGGGACTTGGATCTTTTCTCAGAGCTAAGGGAAGCACATTTACCACTCTGGATTTACAGGTGATAGCTTTTCCTGAAGGCTAGTACTGCAAAAATAAAAGAAGAGATCCATTTCTTTATTTCACAACCCAGTAGGTGGGATGAGAGAGATGCTCTTTCTGTTCTGCAGAGGACCAAGGCCAAACTTATCCTTGCCTGATGAAATTCAGTCTATTTATCTTCATCATCAGTGAGGGATTTTTGTCCTGTGCATGAAAAACTCATGGCATGAGAGAGCACACAAGTGAATGCCAGTGACACTCGTGTTTTCACTTGAAAGATTTGGGTTCCTGTCTTGGCTATATGAATGGTCTATACATTAATGCAATGTCTGCTTGACATGAACCACCCTGAGCATGCCCCTCTCAGCAAGCCTGGCAGCTGGGCCCTTGTAGATAAGGCTTTTCCACTGGGAGATAGGGAATAGATCTGAGTTAGGCTTAATTAAATTTTACTTCCCCTTGTTTGGAATAGCTTCACAGATAGAAAAAGGATAGTGGTGTTTTCTGTTTAAAGTACCCTTATGCAATTAAATATTATGGGGGAAATTTCCTGTTTCTGTATTGTGGCACTTGTCCAGTGTATCATTAAGGCCCATGTGTTCATGCAAGGCAGCAAAGTAGGTGGGGGCAGCCCCCCAGAATGTGGCAATTTATGTGCTAGAGCAGCCATTGAACGGGCAGCTGGCATGGATTCAAATAATTTTATTTTTTCTGGTGTAGCATGCTTTTTCATTTCTGTTCTATCATAGATAGATTCATCATGGAAGGTACAATTGCAATATATTTTGGTTTGCAACCATGTAAATAGATGGCTGGCGTCCACAAAGTTTTAGATGAAAGAGTTTCAACATTTTTATTTTTGTTTACTCACCCTTAAAACAATGTGTCTTTTAAGTCCTCTGAAACCATCTGTTTGGTTAGTTTTTAAAAAGTAAATGTTTCTACTTAGAAGAGTTGTACAATGCATCGAGTATTGTATGATTACAATAGAAGAGAAGCAGAGAAGCAGTTTCCTGATTTCTTTAAAAAATAAGTTGAGAATTCAGTCAGTTGTTCTTTCTTTTATTTTGACAGTGTTGTTTATGCTGATTAGCTCTGTAGACTCTACTCCATGCACGTTGCCACCATAACTAATTTGAAAAGGATCATGTGTGTGGCTCAGCTCAGAAGATGACACTCTTTCACCCCACTGAGGATTGGGAACCTGCTTTGTCACCAAGCAGCTCCGTGACCAGAGGAGGAGCATCAAGGAAGTGACCAAGCATGGTACCAAGCCAAGTGCTCTGAGGAGGATATGCAAGGCCTCCCTTTTTAATGCTTTGGTGCAGAAGTGGTCCTCTACCCGAGCAAAGACATTTCTCTCTTTTCTGTCTACCAGTTCAGCAACTCCCTGGCCCAGAAGGCTGCAAACCAGCTCTTGCACTGGCCATCACTCTTCCATGTGGCCACTACTCCCCAGCTTCATCCACTGCAGGCAGTGGTACCTCTTGGCTCTGCGCCAAGCTGGGGCTAATTTTGATGCTTACTTTTTTGCTGAGCTGCACCTTTCCTAGTTTGGAAAATCTTTAGGAGATTCCCAGTGCTCATCTCTCCTTGTGGCTCGGTGCATGCCTTCACTTCCTACAGATTTCCTCTTCTATTTTAAGATGGAGGAAGTCCAGTCCCAGCAGTGGGCTTGTGTCAGTTTGGGTTTGAAGCAAATAAGGCAGTTTTGTTCCTAAACACCCATAAACACACTTCTGTCCATTTGACTGCCTCTGATGTCTTTCTCTGCTCTGTCACTTGAATCTGTGTGACATGGGGACACAATTGTTCAGCAAATTATCTGTTTATAATATCTTGTGTATTGTTTGAGGGCTATTGCATGAGTCAAAACAGTTGTGTATGAGGCATTTGCCAGGCCTTGATTCCACCTTATAGAAATAATGGACTGTGATCCTAAATAAGCAGAAATAGTTCACCCCAGTTTTGATCATGAATCTATTTTACTTACTGATGACCAGTGACTTAACTTTGCTGTTGCTTTGCAAAGTCTTACTTTCACATTTTATTACTGCTTACTATTACCCGTATTTCCCTTCAGAGTAAAAAGGCACCTGATCTCTCCTTTGTCCTTCTCCTTTGACTGTAGCAAGGTATTTCTAGAGAAGTAGGGGCCCAAACTGAATCCTTTCTTCTTCCATCTGGCAGTGCTAGTGTTGCTGCTAGTGATGATCCTTGGTCAAGAGTCAGGATATTAGGTTTATATTCCTAAACCCTGGATTTCACATGCATTTTTCCCACTGCAGAGTGCTTGGATTTTGGGCTAAAACCATTTTTTTCACCTGTTCTCCATTCATCCTGGAGACTCTTCCACCTCCCCAGCCCCAGGGCAGCTGTCAATTTTGTCTCTTGAATGTTGAAACCACAGTTTGGTCCAACTGATGTAATCAGGTCTCTGGGTTATTTTCTGAACCTAGTTCCTGCTGCTTTTAAGCCCTTGCTTGTCCTTGGCAGCAGTGCCTTCCCCTCTCCTCTTTGCCTTGCTCTGAGGTCAATGTTGCACTGTACGGTTGACCTTGACATACCATTCTTAAATTTTAGAAAAGCTGCAAAGGTCCCAGCTCCTGTGTTTTGAGGGGGCAGCAAATGCCTAAACCAGTATCTTTTACTGGCACAGACACTGAGGAAAAATATTTTCCGCTTGTCTGTATTTATTGTCTCAAATGCAAGGAGAGAGTACTGCAGTCCTTCACTATATTGCCAGCAATACAAGTTTTGCAGTAAGCTCCTCAATTTTCTCATAAACTACCCCTCATATATCTTCCTCATCACCAGTTTTTTAAAGGGATCATTAAGTTTCTCTCAGATAGACTCTTCTGATGTTGCAGGATGGGACCCTTCTGCTTTATTGCACTGCTTCATGATGTATGGGCAGAAATAACTGCTTACCAAATAGGAGGTGAAGTGAAGCACTGGCTCTGCCATGCTGTCATATGTTGTAGAACCCACTGAACACTCCTTAACACTGTTTTATTGCAGGAAAAAGACCCCCAAATATATTTTGAGTGGTTTGAAATAATTCCAAACAGAGAGAAAAATCACAGCTGTGCTGAAGCCCGCCAAATGCCAAGCATTCCAGGCCCTGGGACTGTCCCTGCAGGCGGCCAAGCAGCCGCTTCCTGCACCTGAACCCTGTGGTTCCCGTAGGCATTGCTCATTAGCCAATGCATATTTCTCCTGAAGGGGAAAAAACCAGCAGGAAAGCACGTTGTAAATTTGAAGATCAGAGCCACTTATTGGAGGAGTTAGTACCTTCTGTCTCAAGGGCCTGTGATAGGGGTCCTTGTAGGAGTTATGTGTGAGGTGCATTGAGGTGCTCTGATATTCAGGTGGAATTGTTTTGACAAGTCTAGAAATATGTGGGTGAGGAAAGTTAATGGAACAAAATCTCCCTCAATGAAATTAAGAAAATTATTAACTCAGCAGCTTTGGGAAAATACTTTCAATCTAGATGGACACCAGATAAGAGCCCTATCAAATTTTCATAGATACAATAAATTCCTTCCATTTAGAAACACTCAATTAGGAGCTTCCAATTAGGTTGCACCGTACATCATTAAAGTGCTATTAACCCTCCAAACCACTGCTACTGACACTAAGGATCTAAGAAGGAATGATTAAACAGCTTGATCTGAAATGAAAGTAGCTTACCTAAGGCAAGCCCGATGCCAATGTGAACATTTTTCTTTTTTCTTTTCTTTCCAAAGTAGATCATTCGTACATGTGCCACTGCACATGGAAGTGCTTTGCATTGCAAGCAGGACCAGCCTGTAGTGAGCCCATCCACAGGCCAGGGCTGCTGAGCTGTTTGGGAGCCTTACAAATCACTGGCCCTGTTCCAGACCTGGCCTGGGCTTCCTTGCACAGTGCCACATCCTGAGCACAGTGTCACCCTTCTGGCCTTGCCAGCACTGTCCTTCCCAAGCCTCCTGTCTTTTTAGAAACGCTTGAAGCCTCAGATACTTCCTATGATCCCACTTTTAAAGATACACAAGTGACTTCTCTGATTTAATACCACCCCTTTGGGCAGAGCTTTTCCTCACTGTTGGCCTGAGCTGGTACATATTTGGTTTTTAATGGATTCCTGCACTTTTCCTTGCATATAAGGTGCGTAGGAAACAAAGACCTCAGTGAAAGACTAGCTGAAAGGTGTATCTTATAGAAGTTGGTGGAAGTGGTGGTCTTTTCTCAACTAAAGTAGAGAAAGTGTGTGCTTATGGAACCTGTTCTGCACTATTAACAAATGGCTTAAATGCTTATTATTAAACAGCTGCGTGAAAGGAGGGGATGGGGAAGGGAGCAAGAGTCCAGGTAAGTGGTGGCTTGAGCAAGAGACCCCCTTGGGATGTATTCTGCTGTTTCACTTCTAGGAGGCACTGACCGTGTTTAAATCAGTGCTTATCCACCTGAGCAGGTCTTGTCAAACCTGCTGGTTTTGGCTGCGGTAGAGTTAATTTCCTTCACAGGGGCTGGTGTGGGGCTGTATTTTGGATTTGTGCTGAACAGAGGGCTGATAACACAGAGATGTTATCACAGAGCCAAGGTCTTTTCTGATTTTGTACTGACAGGCTGGTGAGGAAGCTGTAGGTGCATCAGAGGCTGGGAGGGGACACACCCAGGACAGGTGACCCCAACTGACCATCTGTGCTCATGGTCTGTGTATAAACTGGGGGGAAGAAGGAGGAAGAGAGAAACATTTGTAGTGATGGTGTTTGTCTTCTCAGGAAACCACTGTGTGTGATGGGGCCCTGCTCTCCTGAGGATGGCTGAACACCTCCCTGCCCACAGGGAATGGTGAATTAATCCCTTGTTTTGTTTTGCTTGACTTCATGCATGACTTCTGCTTTCCCTTTTAAACTGTCTTTATTTCAACCCATGAGTTTTCTTGCTTTTACTCTCCTGATCTTCTCCCTGATCCTGCTGGTAGGGGAACTAGTGGCTATGTGGGGCTTGGTTCCTGGCTGGGGTTACACCCCGACATCAACTCACATAGAAAGACTGGGGGTCACAGGAAGCTTCTGGTGCAGCCAGAGTTTGACACGTGAATGTACCAGAGCTGACTTGTGAAGTCTGGATTGTTTGCTTGCCTCTCTGGGATCCATCCTAGTACCAGCAGGATGACCTTGCCAAATGTACTTGGGGGCAGCTCCACGCTTGATATGTGGTATCATTAGTGGCTCAGAAATTGATGGAAGCTCTTCAGTTAATGCCAATGTTGAAACTTGGTACTCTGAATGTCAAAACTTATACTGATACTTTGAAAAAGTTGCTGAATGTGCCTGCTAGTAGATATTTCAAGGTAACAGATCAAGTGTTTTTCATTAATTGTATTTCCATACACCTAGAGATAGCATTCTCCATTCTGAATTAATGACCTATGAAATCCTGAGTTTAAATACAGAGGTCATTTGTAATTTACTGGAGGGCAGAAAAAGCGTCAACTCTCCCTTAATGATTCCACTGTTTTTTTATTTCCCTTGACCTCAAACAACCAGAAGGATTTTTCTCTAAAAAACCTTTTGCTTCCAGTGATGAGACTCTGTATGCTGAGTTTCAGCTGTGATTGAATTTATACTACACCCAAGTTATAAACCCTCGAAAATAGGATTTATAATGGAAATTCCAAGTGCAATCTTAACTGTAACAGCCAGCTTTATACTCAATAGTACTATTAACATTCTTCAAACCCAATGTTCAGGATGAGTCATACTGATCTAATTCTTTACATAACCCTTTTCTGTTCTGCAGCACAGGCCTACTCTTGTAATTTCTAGTCATATGCCAATGGATTTGTTTCTTTAATTTGGGGGCACACAGGACACAGCTGATATCCAGTGCTGTGGAAATAGACACTCTTTCCAGCAGGGGCATGCCTTCTACACGTGTTTATTCAGTTAAAGGACAAGTTTTGCACAGCTTTTGCTAGTCTGAATCATTAACATATTTGTTACTTGTATAATGTCTATGTAACCTTCTAGTTCTGGTTTCCTAGTGCTTAGATAATATGCAACATTTAAAATTACAACAATAAACAAAAAGTTTCAGGAAGCTGTGAAAGTGAAGATAGGAGAATTGTAACTCCTTCTGCTTTCTGCCTGTTCTTTGTAAAAGAGAGGTGAAGAATGATTGGCATGATGTCCTGCCTCAGTGATGAATATGACATGCACTGTCCTCAGTGGTGCTGTGCTGCTATAAATGCATAAGGTGATCCTAGAAAGGGAAGGTGAATATCAGGGGTGAGAACAATGGTGATGAAATCACTTTGCTTGTCCTGGTCCCTGCAGCAGAAGACTCAGATGACTTTGCTGGCCTGAATGTAAAAATTCTGGTTTGTGAGCATTATGGAAGTTCTAGAATTTCACAAGTAAATAAAACTTAGACTTTGTGTAAAAACTCATGAAGACAGCATCTAAAACAACTAGCAGTTTGGGAGGAGAAGGGCCTAACTGACACTGTGTCTGAGAGTGGAATTAGTGGGTGAAAGAAAGGCTTGAGTCCCACAATTCCCTCATGGCAGGCCCTTGCCTCCCCTTTGCCTCTGCTACCTTGTGCCAGGGAGAAAATGAAATATTTAGCTGCTTATATGAAGTAGAACTAATTGCTCAGGTGAGACTAGGAGGCTGCCTGAGGCTGTTGGCTCTGCTGTCCTTACCCCATCCATCAGCAGAGGGAGAAGGGAAAGAGAATGTGCCAATGATGGGCCAAGCTCTGAGAAGCAGAGCACAAAGCACAGGGCAGCTGGACATCCCTCTCCAAAGAAACACTGATTTATGGGAACTCGAATGAGTGTCTAGAGAAAATCTGGCAGTGTGGGCCTTCAGTTCAGTCCTGCTTTAGCATAGGCAGGTCCATTCCCTTTTACTGCATTTGTCCTTTCCTTAGATAGCAAAAGTTTCCTTGCAGCCCATGCTACCTTACCCTGCCTTTAAGCTGTTCATGTGGGTGAAGCATTCCACTAATTACATCTGCTGGTGATGAGCTTCTCCTCCCACCCACGGGCTCACCAGGACCTGTGCCTGAATGTGAGTACAAATCCAAATACAGGTGACACTTTGGGCACGACAAGAACTGACAACAAGCTGCTTCAGCATCGAAGCAGTGTGTCCTCAGCAGGGATGGACTACTGCTCCTTAAAGCCTTAATTTCCACAAACTGTTTCTGACAGATCTATAAAAGTAAACAGGTAAAGCAAGCCTCTTGTGAGCAAGTTTGTGTTTTCTTTTTTTTTCTTTCTTAAATTTTTAGGGGTCTGAAAATCGGAGAAGGTTTACAGCCACAGGATCACTTCTGTAAATAGCCAGAGAATAGTCAGGGAAAAAAATGTCCATATTCTCTCCACCTCTTCAAAACTGAGACATAACTGGTATTTCAAGTCCTTGTGGAATTGAGCTTCTTTTAACATAACCAATTGGGAAATTTTAATTTCTTTCTTTAATAGGTCATATTATCATAATTTAAATTGCTGTTCTCCCACAGTTTAAATATATTTCCAGATTTATCCCTGTGATCTTTTCATCCACTTTTTCAAATCTGAAGTGTCAAGCCCTCTGGGAAAAAGAGGGTCACTAGCACTAATATTTGATTGATGCAGTAAGATTGCCACTTGAATTTCTATACTCTGGTTTTACACAGCCTTGAGTACACATTATTACCTGGTTGTTAGTTAGCTATGTCTCTCTAGGTGTATAAATTGTTGCTTTAGAAGTTATAAGCATAAGAAAAACTTTACTTTCTGCTTTAAAAAATAATCTTTCAGACTGTTGCAATGATTTCTGATGTTATGATTTGGTAGAGAAGAAGTCACCACTGAGAAAAAGTACTTTTACATATTTTTGGAAAACCCTTGAAAAGTATGTCATTAATAAAGATTTGAAAGTCATATTTAAAGTCTCTTGAGTATTTTAGGAAAGGCTTAACCTCTTCCAAGCAAGCCTTCCCCTCTGGGGGACAAAATTTCTGCAGCTATCCTACCCACCTTGATGTTTGCTTCTTCACCCATCTATGAAAAATTTTTAACCTCTTGGTTGCTCTTAGACAAACTCAGAAGAGGGAGAGGCAGCTCATGGGCCCACTCCAGTTTAGCCAGAAGCTGTGTATTTGGGAGGAAAAGGTTTTTGCTCTATTTGCAGTAGACTCTGTATGACTGGAGATGGGGCTTAGATAGGAGCAGGCATGTTTTGCTGCCTGTGTTTGTTGTTTCACAGATGTCCAGGTGATTTGGAGATCATACTAGGCTTTTGGTGAACCACACTCTGGACGAATTGCAGTTTTGGCCTTTTTCAGGAGAAGCCATCTTTCTGAGTCAAGTTTCATGCTGACACCCTGCCTCCTTGGCATTAGTCCCCTGGAGCCTGACACAGTGTTGGGGGTCACTTTGCAGGGGTGCAGAGGAGGAGATGGAGATTTATTCTCCTGATGGAGGTTTATTCTCCTTCTGCTGGCGGCTCTGTGCCCTCTTTCCTGGCTCCTCTTTGCCTGTGACTGTCACAGTGGTGGCACCAGAGTTACTGCTGCTTGTACTCTCTCATATATCCTCCTTCAAGATCCTTGATTATGGGTACTTAAACTCAATTACTGTGGATTTTATAGCACTCTGGGACAAGATAAAGGAGAATGAAAACTAGTGAAGCAAGTGGCCCTTCCTCTGCTGTTCAGGGAAGACTTAAAGGTATTTTTTTAAAAGGTAATTTATGAAAACTCTGATGAGATTATGTAGCTGTTTCTTGCTATCTCAACATCATCCTCATGAGAACACTATCAATTTGGCTTGGCACTAAATTTCTGAAGATCTCTTACTAAGATTAGTCTTTCTGCATCTGGGAAAAAAGTTTTCAGACATGAATAAATTTATATTTGTCTTGATGAGCACTATTAATTTCAGACTGTTTATTCACTTTATCAAAATTATAACATACTGTCCCACTGTTCTGCTAAACATCTCTGGTAACTTGCAGCTTTTCTATCACCACTTCTTTGTGGTTTCCAGCTGGAAGTCATCTGATTGAACTACACTTTGCTTACTGTGTTGAGAATTTTATCACATAAGATTTACAACTTAAATTTATATTATTGAGAGAAGAAAAAGAGAAGAAAAAGGAAATTGCATGTCCAAACAGCAAATTCCTGGCAGTTTGCCTGGAGGAAGAGGGAAGACACAGAAGTGTCCAGCTGCAGCTGCTGTGGCCTAAATGAGGACTCTGCATTCCACACTGGCTGAGATGAAATAGAAACTACCACTCACCTTATCATGGAATGAATCTGGATCCTTTGGTAAGTAACCTTTTTCAATATAGGAAATGTCAGAGAGAAGGAAAAGAAATCTCTACTATTTTATGATCTTAAAGCTCTTATTTAAGATATTTCTAGTGTGTTCTCTAGAAAATGTTTATAATTTATAAGAAGAAAATTTGATTAATTTATTTGTGATTACCAGCCTCATCAAATAACTCACTCTGCACTTGTCTCTGAATAATGCTCGGTCATTTAGATATTCAACTTATTGTTTTATTTATTTTAATGGGAGGAACCACTAATAATTAAAAAAATATGTTCCATCTCTGACAGAAGACTTTTAGTGGGAGTTAAAGTAAATTATTCAAAAATCAAACGAGGATTTTATTCCAGTGGGAAGGTGAGAGATTGCATTATTCATTATTAATTCCATAATGCCATAATACTGCACAGCACTTTATGCAAAAAAATTGAAACCATCAGTTGCAAAGAACAAATGCTTCTGGAAGCAACAGGCACATGGAGATGAGTAGAAAGGGGCTGTGGTGAGCCTCAGGTCTTGTGCATATCCCCTTCTTCCTTTTCTTTTTCCTTTCGCCCACTTTCTTTTTGTGTCCCTCCCTGATTTCAAGTCCACACCATTTTTGAATGGACAATTTAGATTAATAACTAATCTAGAAGAAAAGGCTTTGGAAGAGAATGGAGAGGGGCAGATGTAAGAGTGAAGCCGAGCCTCAGGACATGCAGGTAGCAGTAGAGAATCAGATTAGAGGCACCTGATCAGGAGGGAAGGAAACACGAATTGAACAGGAAGAAAAAGCCTGAGGACTGTAGATGTAGGTCATGACCACTATTTTTGCTATTTTTGATGCACGAGTAGGATTTGTGTGGGACAGAGAGCAAAGTATGAGAGGGGAGCCAGAGGGTCTAACAACCTCTAACAAGCAAGGTGCATGTTACCATCTCACAGACAAGAATAATCCCAGATCCTTTCCCACATTTATGCCCTTATTCATGGACCCATACTCCCTATAGGTCAAGTAGCATGTTCCTGTGAAGGAAAGGCTGGCAGATCCCCACTGGAATATCTACAGCTTGCTTCTTGAAGAGCACAGTGGAGTAATGGTCTCACTCTTCTTCATCCAGGGGAGCTCTAGCAGCAAGAAGGAGAAGGGTGGTAGTAACCAGACTGTGACAGCAAATATTATGTCAACATAGAAGTGAAATGATTTTCCTGTTTCTACTCTGGTTCCAAATAGGATAACTTAATAGTCTTTCTGTATCAACCCATCTTCCTGGATTTGTTTGTTTTGTGACCTTCGGGATAAATACAACTCAATATTGCAAATGGATGTTAAAACATTTTCTCTCCAAAGGGGAATACTGAGTTTATGGTGAAGCGATACTAAGTGATGAAAACCAAGGTCGTGGTGCCTTTTGCACTCTGTTCTCTGTAGGTTCTGGTATTTCACTGGCCTCCTAGAGCACCTGGAAATATGGCAGCAACGCATGATGAGGCCTCATTAATATCTGGTGGATGAAGCTTGCTCAGTCTCTCAATCAGTGTGCAGTGTAGAAATTAGGGATTTGGGGAATGGAGGAGAAACTGGTTTGTCTTATTATATGTCTTTCTGTATGCTAGAAAAGGCAAAAAGAAGGGGGTGTGTTGTGCCACATTTTGCAAAGTGATACAGCATGTAATCGCCCATGGGAGCTCACCCACAGCCTAGGGTCTGCCTGACCAATGCTCCATCTCCTGCCCAGAGATTTATTTTTTGGGCTGAGGACCACAGTAGGGACTCTGTCCTGGATGGACCTCTGGGGACCAGCACAGCCCTGAGCTGATGCTCAGGCATTACAGGCAGCTGGCTGAGCACCTCAGTATTACTTATTTATTGACTTGCCCATGGTGTTGTGCAGATGATGACAGGCATTTGGGCAGCTCAGCAACAAGGAAGGAAAAGATGATAATCTATCACAGATATTCTCTGCTTTTTTTTTTCCCCCTGATTATTTTTGTGGTTACCCAACCCCTCAAATACAAGGCCAGTCCCACCTCTTCTGTTTCGTTACTTGTGGCATTACCTCCTCAGTAAAACAAGAAATTCTGCCTGTGTCGGAACTTGCCAGGAATGCAAGGAAATATTCAAGCTTCTCTGCAGTTTTCATAAATCAGCCATTGTTGCTCATGATGAAATATGGTATGGAAAGTCATATTCAACAAATACAAAGGAAGGAAAGCTTCAGCAGGCACCTCTCTCTTACTAAACGTCATGATTTTTCTTTTAGCACAGGAGCTGAAGAGAACTTCATGGGGTTTTTTTTCCACTGCACTGGTTTTAATTTGAATTTCTGAGCTAATTGCAGATCAATAAATTGCGTGTTACTACAGGCCTCTGCAGAAAAATCATGCATAGACCTGCAGAGGCAACAGTGCTGGGGCCTCGAGAGCCTAGAGGCAGCAAGGCTTGTTTGCCTCAGCCTGCTGCCATTCATTGAGAAGATGCAATTATGCAGGGACAAATTACCCTCCAAGAAAACAATCAGCCCCAGGAGTTTTTAAACTGATTTTATTTGAAAACATGGCTACACACCTACATATGACCACTGAAACCAAAAGGATTTCTACATAATTTCTGTCACTACAGGCAAGGGCTTCTTGATGGAAAGTGGAGCCTAAAAATAAACCCACACCACATTAATCCTAGGTCTTGTTTTTTGAGGAGATAAAACTGTTTCTGATGTGCATCCAGTAATAAGCTCTAGAAACAGACAAGAGACTCCAGGTGGCTGTCTGTTCCTCTGGGCTGAGCAAGTCATGATAAATAGGAAGTGATGTTGGCCAGGGAGAAACTGCTGTTCTGAAAAATTATTTACTGACATTATGGGGTTGACCCAATCTCCATAGACCTGTCTCTGGATTCTGTGCTGGCTATTGTCCTCTTTGTTGCCATTTCCTGGTGAAGACCCCTATTAACCTTCTCAGAACAAAAGTGCCAGTGGAGGATATCACCTGGGTGGAAAACTCTAGTTATGACATCGATGAAGGACAGTCATGTCTGCACAAGCTTGGGTTGGTTGTGCTTCCCATGAGGAAATGAAGAATGGTCATAGCTGTCCAAGAAGATGACCATTTCTCTTGGGGGTAAGGACTGGTCAAGGACACTTCTTACAGGTTGCTCCAGTGGTGTGAAAATTTGTCATCTTATGGGAAAAGCTAATGGAATTACCCTTCTCACGCTGAGCTGGAGTAAAAGGACCAATGAGAAGGCAAACCAGAAAACATAAGTCTGCAGTGGCTGGCACTGGAATTAAGGTAAATGATCTCAGCCTTGATGTTACAAGATATGACTGGGACCAGGGGAGAAACCCCACATCTGGGTACAGGGCTGGTGTATCAAAAGACACAATGCTACCTGAGTTGTTCTCAATGCCCCGCCCCAAGGAAGCTGCTGGTGCTTGAGGTGTGTTTGTCAGAAACACGCCTTGAGCACAAAGGCAGGATATGGAGTATGTTCCAGTCATGCTAAAAGCCCCTCATGTCCCAGAGGGAAAAACTGGCATCACACCAGGGGATGATGTCTCTGCTGTAGGGGTCTCACAAGAGCAGCTTGCCAAACAAGAAGGCTGTCTGTCCTGAAACAACTTTGACACAGTCCTTTCTGTGTGAAAATCCTACAGCGCACCTTCCACGGCTGAAAAGAGAAGGGCTGTGATCAGCAATGTTAAATGCTGACAGAAGAACCATAGAAACTAAAGGGAAACCTAACTCTTCTGCTTTTAATACATTATTTAGGAACTTTGAGATGTGTTATCTCAGCCTATGTTGGCTACAGAAAGCCTTGCTGAATTTTTCTGTGGAACTAAATTGAATGAATTTGAGTTTGCAGTGATATTGCAGCTCATTCCTTCACCGATGTGTCAGCATTTGGTGACTGTTTTAAAGGGGCTCAGGGGAATTCCCAGCAGGCCAACGGGGTGCTGCAGGGAGAGAGTGCTGCTGTCTGCATGTCATGGCTACTGGGAGAGGCACAGAGCAATGCCATCCACCTGCCCTGTGCCTGTGGAGCAGCTCTGGGCCTTGGAGCATTGATCTTTTTCTTTTCAGCAAAAGCATATTCTCCCCTAAGAGACCAATTTGCTTGGTGGGATTGAAATAATTGTTTGAGGAAGTTTATATTCCATGGAGGGCTGCCTCATTTAATAGTCTCCTGTCATTAGGCTTGTGCCATTATTGTAGAGAATTTTCAGTGCAATGTGCAGATGAAAATACAGCTGAGGAGATGTACAAATTAACACTTATAATGACATTTTAAAAGAGTAAACAGAATTAATTTTTCCTGTGGAAATTAACAACTCCAAAGACAATATCCAAGTGGTTGCCTAGGGGTATATCCAGCAGTTTTGTTAGTCAAGGGCAGAAGGGTTATATTTTTCTTTTTAGTTAATAGTGTTCTTGTTCTTTGCTTCTGATGTAGAGTATATATTGAAATTTTTCTCTGTCATGGACCAAACTTTGTTGCTGTGTTTCACATCATTAGTGCCAGATCAGCTTTCTGTCACAGTGAAACCTTGCCTATAGCCCTGAAGCCCTCTTGATGCTGTGGGATCATGGTAGTAACGCCAATGCAGTCATTGTCTGTCCTAGAGGGAATGTGGCAGGTACCCTGCCTGCTTCCTTACGAGGCTGGCTTCTCCTTCAGAGCAGCAGGGCAAAGATCATATCAGATGAAGCCAAACTTTTTTTAATTAGCTAATTTATTATTTCAAAGAGAGAATCCCTGTATTTAGTCCAGTGCAGATGTACGGGAGAACTGGCTTGTTAGCATTAGGAAAGTGGAGGCTCTTTTACATCCCATTCTCCTCACACTTCTGAACAGGCTTTTGCAAAATTGCTGGTGGGGTTTCTTTGTCATTTCACACCTGTGCTTTGCTCTGTGGTGCTCTGCTTTTGAGCTGCTTTTGGACATGGAATGGTCACAGACCTGCTGTACTCTTTGTCTGCAGCAATGACCTGGCTTTCTCATCTGAGACCCTGCGTTGTTTCCCTAACATTTATCACAAATGAGTTAATCCCCTGGGATGTGACAAGCACATCAATCAGCCATGTTGTCCAAACCGGCATCATACTGATCTATCATTTCCAAATATATTCTGGTGGAAAGTTACCTTGGTTAGAGCAAAAAGAGGAGGAAGAGGAGAAAGAGGAACATACTGGATTTTCCAAGATCTTGTCTGATCTGCTGGGGATGGGCCAGGTCAGGCAAAACCCTGATCAAGATCTTCAGATCAAGACCTATATCTGCGTTTGATCAATAACAGGAGCATGAGAAGAGGTCAAACATGTAGTGATACTCTCCCTAAGTCCCCAGATCCAGCAATCTGTAGCTGAAGAACAGAAAGAACCAAAGATGGCACATTTTGTATTAAAACCCCTGCATACATTTTTCTTCTGCACTTATTCAGCCAGTTTTGAATGTATCTATATTTTTGGTTTCCACAGTTTGCTGGTGAAGAAAATGCTCAAATTAGACCATATGAACAGTTTTCTCAATTGTAAAGAACAGGGTGACTTCTCTCATCCTGTTTTCTATTTTCTCTAACCTGTACACATTTTATGGTGTTCTCTCTGTGATCTAAAAAATGTCCAGATGTTAAAAATCCCTTATTCGTATTTGGTCCCCTTGAATGTGCTGCTCTTTAGGCTCAGAAAGCTTCTCTATTTGTGTTTTTTCTCCCTCAGTTTTCTTACTCTCTCATTCCTCAGGCTGTGGAGACAGATGGCATGTTCATACATAGCAAGAGGGAGAAGTTAAAGAGGGCATTTTCTCCTCCATCTCTTCCATGTGCTTTCATCAAGCACAACCTCAAAGAAGATCTTCCTCTTCCTCCCTCACTCCCTGCCACACACATGTATGGCAGAACTTTCTTCTGGAAAATGTTTTCTTGTAGAAGCATGGTAAGAGACACCTGAGGCATGCTTGGGCTGCAGGGCTTTCACAGGGCAGGGCAAAGCCAGGGCTGGGCTTGGGGAGCAGAGCTTTGCAGAAGGGTACAGAGGGCTGTATAGAAGGCCTGGGGCTCTGCTGTTGGGGTGTGAGAAGTGGGAGTGTTTTATTCATAGTAGGTAGAAGTATAGACAAGGATATCATTTGCCCTTTGCCTTCTTTGTTGTTCTAACTAATAACTTCAAATGTAGTTATTGTGTCTTCCACCATACACAGTTTCCAAGTACAGACATTGTATTTCTGGCTGGCTGCTGTCTTCCCAGCTCTGCAAGCACCGTCCCCATAAATCCCCTCAGTCCACACACCTCCCTCTGACTCAGCACTCCCACAATGAGAAGAACGAACTCACTGAGTCCTCCTTTTCTAACAGGTGGATTCAGCCAGGTCCCTGAAATGAGCCATCTCAGCTATTCCTCCTTTCCTCTCCTACCTGAAACCCACCACAGTGCTCCAGGCTGCCTGCATCTACTTTTCCCAGAGTCTGGAGAGGGAAGAGGGCAGAGCATCATTTGGGAAAAGACCTGGCAGAGTCCTGTGGAAACTTGGTTTCTTGTTCATCACAGGCAGAAGCCAGTAAGCTGCAGAGCTGTGACGTCTGGCATCTGCACAGGCGTGCAAGAAGCAATGTGATTTGCCCTGCTACAGTAGCTGCCTGTTCTCCCTGCAATTCCCATTCTTTGGCTCTTCCTGCACCTTGTCTGTCCTGCAGCTGAGCTGGGCAGTGAGGCCTGATGCCTTTCCCCTCCATGGGGTGCAGTGCTGTCTGGGGCAGTGCCTCTCTGGCAAGCTTCTGGTTGTCCTCAACCCTCACTGATTCCTGTTCTAGAGAAAAAAAACACTTGAATGCTCAGAGGTATAAAATAAAAGATTAATCTCACCTTTAAATATAAAGTGATCCACCTGCTTATAAAGGTGAAAGACATCGGGTCATTACATCTACATCTAAATACTGCATCTAAAAAGCCCCATGTGTGAGTGAGGAGTTGGCAGCTGCTGCCCAGCACCAAGAGTGGCAGGCAGGCCCTTCTCAACTCTAAATAATCTGGGCACAGGCGGTCGCGTCGGTGTTGCTGGCTCACGGAAATTGCCTGTCTCTGTGTGAGTGCCAGAGCCTTGCTGCTTTTCAAGTGACTGATGGCTTCCTCATGTGTAGGTCTGAGACTGACCCCATGCAAGAGGCTGCAGACAAGTACAGAAGGAGCATGGGAGCCTGGCAGCTCACTGGGGACAATCAGCGCAGGAAGCTGACAGCTGGAGCTGATGTATGGTCCTGTTGCCCACCTGATGCATTTAGTGAATTATTGAGTAAATGACAGTGGCTGTCAGTGAAGTCAGCAGATTTTGCAGGATGCTTCAGTGCTTGGAAGCTCACAGGCTTCCTCCCTCATCACAGTTTGCAGTGGTGAGAAAGAAGGGAGGTGGGCAGTGGTTGTGTGGATTCCCCTGGGGACCATGTGGCTGCATGTAGGGAGCACCTCAGGTGAGTGATGAGGGGAATCATGGTTCTCCAGGTTCAAGACTAAAGTGAGAGCCTATATGACATTTGGTTTTCTCCTCCCTCCACATTTACAAACAGCTACCTCTGTGTAATAGCATGTTTCCACTGGGAAGTGAAGAAGCCTCCCAGTGCTGACTGAATTGACTGCACAAAAAAAAGTGATAGCATGGTGCTAGAGCAATGGCTGGCCCATGAGATGAGACCTTGACTCCTTGCTTTACAAAAGAGGATCCAAGCAAGGGTCTGCATGGCTTTGTGTGGATGGTTCAGGTATGGTAGAAGGATTCCTGCACTGAGATCACTACCAGCAGGCAGTAGCCTTTCTGTCTCTTTATTTCTTAATCAGTAAAAGCAAAATAATTTTTCTTTTGTTAACCCAAAACTTACTTGTTAATTTAGAGGGTTTTTTTTCTATAGGTATGCATAGGATATTCCTTGTAGCTGATTACTGAGAAATGTGCACATCTTACAGGTAGCTTGATATGTTGCAAGTATTTACTGTAAAGGCAGGCAACAAATCAGCTTTTGATCAGCTATGAGATCAACTCCTACTTGATGCTTGTGATGTTGAGGTGTTCTGGTAACTGAAGCTGATTCCTGAATGTAATTTTTAAAGCTCTCCTCCCTGCTTGATGATCAAAGACAGCAGAGTGCATAATTCATGGCCTTTCATATTCGTGTTTATATTTTTGGTTTAGGGTAGGCGAAAGCCTTTGCCATTTTAATGAAATATATATGCCCACCCACTGCTCAGTTATTGAAAGAGGATTAACCTGATAAATACATGTAGTTATCACTATTCATCTTCAGCAAGGAGGTTCTATTTGAGATAGTCTCCCTGCTGGCAGTTCTGCAAGGGTTTTGGCTTCAGCATCTTTGGGCCACTGGATCTCTGTTCCTTTTGGTACAATTCTTCTTCCCCTGCTGCTTATGCTGTTGTGTTTATAGGCTAAAAAGAAGGCCTAGCTTTTGAAACTGAGCACTGTGTGAGGTTGTTTTTTAAGGCTTGTGTGACAGCTTACCTCTGCTCTGGGGTGACTTGAAGGTATTTTAAAAAAAAAAAAATTTTTTTTTTTTTAAAAAAAAAAAAATTTTTTTTTTTTTAAAAAAAAAAAAATTTTTTTTTTTTTAAAAAAAAAAAAATTTTTTTTTTTTTAAAAAAAAAAAAATTTTTTTTTTTTTAATTTTTCATTCAGTACTAAATAGTGCCATAAGCCTTGTTGGTTTGATTCTGATATGTGTACCTCAATGACATGATGAAGCTGGCCATGAGCTGTCAGTGAGCACTCCCAGCCCAGAGAGCCAATGGTGTCCTGGGCTGCATCCAAAGCAGCGTGGGCAGCAGGGCCAGCGAGGGGATTCTGCCCCTCTGCTCTGCTCTGCTGAGACCCCACCTGCAGTGCTGCATCAGCTCTGGGGTGCCAGCACAGGAAAGATGTGGATCTCCTGGAGTGAGTCCAGAGGAGGCTGCAAAGATGATCAGAGAGCTGGAGCATCTTTCCAGTGAAGGCAGGCTGAGAGAGCTGGGGCTGTTCAGCCTGGGGAAGAGGCAGCTCTGAGGAGACCCCACAGCAGCCTTCCAGTTCCTAAAGGGGGCTTATAAGAAAGATGGGGACAGGCTTTTTAGCTGGGACTGTAGTGGTAGGACAAGGGGTTTTAAACTATAGGAGGATAGATTCAGAATAGATATTATGAAGAAACTTTTTTACAATGAGAGTGGTAGAATACTAGAACAGGTTGCCCAGAGAGGTGGTGGGTGCCCCATCACTGGAAACATTCAAGGTCAGGCTGGACGGGGCTCTGAGAAACCTTCTAGTGGAAAGTGTCCCTGCACATTGCACAGGGACTGGACTAGAGGAGCTTTAAAAGTCCCATACAAACTCACTGGAGTTTGTACTTGAGTTTGTAGTCAAAATGTTCGAAGGGATAATGTACCCTTTTGGGGAGCTTTGAGAGATAGCCTTTTCCCAGAGTCAATTTTTATTTTCTTTGTCTTTTCTGGTCTTTATTAACACATTTAGAACAACAGCAATTTTGATCCTGATGCTCCTGGAAGAACTGGGGGCTTGTTACAAGAAATACAGAATCATAGAATATTCTGAGTTGGAAGGGACCTGCAAGGATCATCGAGTCCAGCTCTTAAGTGAGTCCCCCATATAGAGATCAAACCCACAATGTTTGCATTAATAACATCATGCTCTAACCGACTGAGCTAATCTCTTTTCATTGCTATGTGACTAAAATAAAGAAAGCTGCTTGCTCTGCTTCCACACCACACCTGGTGCAGAGCGAGTAGGGCAGAAAACAACTCACTTCTGGTGCTGCTTCTGTTAAAGAAAATAGACAAAACCCTGACAAATTCCAGCACTTCCCTTGTGCTAGGCACTTCTCAAGAACATTTACCTGTGCATTAATACGCTCATATGCTGAGCTGTAGGAAAGGCCTGATCAAGGGGTGATCAGTCCTTTCATGGATGCTCATCTGGTAATGGGGATCTTCTCTCTGCTGGCTGTTAAGCCTGCTCACTGTTATGCCTTCACTTTGGTCTTCATATACCCAAATTTCAAGAGCAAACACCGTCTTCCAACCCACACCATCTTCATCTAGAATTAATTTTGCAGATACAGCACAGTCCATGAGACCATATAACATAGTAACTAAAAAAATATTCTTCAAGGTGGTTTTAAGTTTGCAGCCTCATTTGCAAAAGAGAATGCTTCAGGGTGACCTAACTGTGGCCTTCCAGTGCCTGAAGGGAGACTACCCGAAAGAGGGAGAGAGGCTGTTTACAAGAGCATGTAGTGACAGGACAAGGGGGAATGGCTTTAAACTGAAAGAATAGATAGATTAGATATTAGGAAGAAATTCTTTACTGTGAGGGTGGTGAGGCACTAGAACAGGTTGCCCAGAGAAGCTGGGGATGCCCCATCTCTGGAAGTATCCAAGGCCAGGGTGGATGGGGCTCTGAACAACCTGATCTAGTGGAAGGTGTTGCTGTCCACAGCAGGGGGAGTTGGAACTAGATGACCTTTAAGGTTCCTTCCAACCCAAGTCATTCTATGGCTCTATGATTTTCAACTTGTGCAATTACTAGTGCAGCTGTTCTCACACACCTGTTTAGTTAATTGGAGGTGGTAGAGCGTGCTTTCTATGATTAAGACATTTCTGGTCAGAGGGGATGTATGAAATTTTCAGCATATGAGTGTGGCTGGGTGATCTCCAAGCTGACATTGGCCAGAAGCTCTGTAGAAGTGGAATTTGGGGCTGTAGTCAACATTTAAGTGTTTCTGATAGACAGTACTGGTCCTTGGAAAACTGAAAGGAAAACCTTTCACTGGAAAACCCACTACAGCCTTATGCTCAGCTGGTTCCATTGAAGATGAACACAGTTCAAAATCCTCTTCAATATGCACGTGTGAAGATTTTGAACCCTGTGACTGGCACTTTTGGGACTCTTGTTCTTGGCTTTTTACATCTGATTTTGCTTAGGTGTGCATACATTTGATATAGATTGCAGCTCCTGTATGAAGCATGATCCCCTGCAGTCTTGGAAGTGTCTTGTGTCTTGTGCTATGTTCAAAACAAGCTCATCAGAGGTTTGGCAAATATTGTGTCATTCACTACTGTGCTGTATAATGTGAAGCTTAGCTGAATTACTTGGTAAAAAAATGATAGTTATAATCAGCTATCATTGCACAGAGCTTTGCTGTGCTCAAACAAATCAGTTGCCAATTTCTGCCAGACTCCACGAGGAGTACCACAAATTATCAGCAACTCCTTGCAGTTATGTCTCTTGCACTTTGAAACAAATGCAGCAAATTCTAAACATGTGTCCTGTTTCTGAATTCATGTAGGGCCAGAAAAGTATGTGTCTTCTTGGGGTTTTTTGTTTGTTTGATTGCTGGCTTTTGTTGTTGTTGGATTGGGTTTTTTGCATAAAAATCCCCTTATAATCTGTTCTGTCCATTGTTGCCTTAAAAATTAAAATTTCCTGAAGTCAATGAATCAATTCTAGCTGTGCTCATTATTCACACAGAACTGCTTTTCCATCCCCAAATGAAAAAATGTTGCAGGGAGCTTGTTGTTCTTGTGCAGACTGGCCTGATGACACCCATTTTCTCAGAAGTTTCACTTGTATCATAATTTCATCTTTCTCTCATACTTCTGCTGACTGTTATAATATCATGTGTTTCTGTACTTGTCTCCCTCCTCTTTAGCATTATGTGAGAAAGAATCTGTTACAAGACACCTTTCCTTTTTCCTTTTTAATGGCGTTTTGTAACTATGAGATGATGTATGAAAATCTTGCTGGTAAAGGAGCCAGACTTCACGAAAGGATATTCCCAGGAGATTTGATACCTGTTGCAGTCACTATTACTGTGGTGTTGTGCACATGTTGATCAAACTTCTGGCTTCCTGGGTCAAAGGAAAATAGTTCCTCTTTGGTCCAAGCATGATATGCTTTGTTTTGTTTGAATTTCTTCCCCACTGGAACAATTTTGCTTCAGCACCTCTTTGTGAAGGCAGTCACTGAAGTGCTGTTTTTGTGATAAAGTAGATTTGCTGTGAGGGTGACTGCCTCTTCTGTACTTGACACTGCTATCCCAGCAGTGTCCTTTTTCTGTTCTTTCAGGGAGTTGGTATTTTTGTCACTTTCATGTGAGTTGGATCTGTCCCGAGTCCTTCATTTCCTAAAAGTGGCCAAGACTGCTTTCTGTGTATTGAACTGCTCTCTGTTGTAGTCTGCTCCAAGCTCACGCTGTCTGCAGTTTGGGATGAGAGCTTCCAGGCTTTATTGTGCTTCTTTTTTGTGCTGCTAGGTGCTAGAACATCACCAGGTGACCTCACCTCTTATCAGCTTGTCTGGAGTGCAGTGTCCAGGTCTGGGGTCCTCAGGACAAGAGAGACATGGAGCTTCTGGAGTGGGTCCAGCAGAGGGCTACAAAGATGATGAAGGGACTGGAGCATCTCTAAGGAAAAGCTGAGGCAGCTGGGCCTGTTCAGCCTTGAGAAGAGATGGCTGAGAGGGGACCTCGTCAATATCTAGAAGTATCTAAAGGGTGGGTGACAAGAGATGGAGCCAGGCTCTTCTCAGTGATGCCAGCAATAGGACAAGGGGGAATGGGTAGAAACTGATGTACAGAAGTTCCAGCTGAACATGAAGAGGAACTTCTCTGCTGTGCAGGTGACCGAGCACTGGAACAGATTGCCCAGAGAAGTTGTGGAGTCTCCCTCGATGGAGATATTCAAGAGCTGTTTGGATGCAGTCCTGTGCAAGGTACTTTAGGGTGACCTCGCTTGAACAGGGAGATTGGACCAGATAACCCCACCGTCACCCCTTCCAGCCCTACCCTGTGATTCTGTGTGTGCCAAGAAAAAAATCTGAAAAACACAATCACCACAAATTACTTGTGACCATGTTTGTGTGTGTCAGCGGCTGGATGCTAGCAACCCATAAGTACATTCTCATCTCATGACGTGTCAAGATAAATGCCAGACCTTGTTTTTCCTTTTCCTGGCAACCAACCTCCCATACCTCCCATTTGCTGAGAATGGGACTATCTGCAATGTTCCTGGTGCTGGTGCTGGGGTAGTGCAGGTGTGGATGTTGACAGAGGTGACCAGATAATTTCAAGTTCATTTATTCTTTTCTCCTTTGGTTTGGTTTTGTTTCTTTAGTTGTTTTTTCCCCAGAAGTGGCCTTTCTAAAGACTTTCCAGGGAGGTCTTCTCTCAGATCAGAAGGGTCTCTGACCTTCCTCCCTCAGTTACTTTCCCTCAGTTAGTTTCCTGTGCTCTCTTCAGTCTTTTCACCTCTAGTTTGCTCTCCCATGGCACCCTCCTTCCGTCACCCTGGGCAGTGCTGACAGGTCAGGTGTCTCCTCTGCTCCCCACCTCGGGCAAGCTGCACGCTGCTGCCTGGCTATGCTGAGCATGCTGCCACAAGAGCAGCTTTACTCGCTCCTCATTTCACCACATCTTGCATATTTAATCACTTTTCCTAGTGCAGAAATTAATGGAGGGTCTCTGATGGCCAGCCCCTGTGGAGCAGAGACAATTGCCAGGCAGCCCTTCGCCTCCGCCCCTTGGCCACCTGGTAATGGCTGATAGTGTTTAATGCTCACAGGCTGTTTGATTGTGTAGGGTTCCTTCGAAAATAATTAACAGGGCCACATCTTTCTTCTGCTTTTATTCATTGAGTACTCATAAAATCAGAAACGTAACCTAAAAGGCAAAGTATGATGGGTTTTCACGCAGGGGAAACAGAGTTGTTGTATTTGGTGCGGACAGACTGTAAGGTTCCCAAGTGCTTAAAAGTGTGTCTGTCTTCAGATTTCATAGAACTAAGCAAATGTTGCCCTTCATGCTATTTTTTTCCCCCCTAAAGAGGCTCTCAAAGTTAACACCTTTCAATTTTATTTTAGAAGCCTTGATTTACTTCCTGGTCATTGATAACTATTCAAAACTCAACTGTGTTTTCATACATTGATACTTCAATGTGGTTTTGAGTTAAAGGATTTTCAATTTTTCAAAAAATGTCTAAAGATGGAAAATTGGAGGAAAAAATACATCTGTCAACTACTTCACAAAAGATGACTTCCCCATGTTGACCACAGAGCTACAAATAACTTTAAGGAGACAAAACCATACTGCAATGCTTTAAGCCTCACATGCAAACTATGTATACCAAGGCTATGCCATATTCTTCTCAGTTTCTAAAAATTTATAGCTTTTAACTATTCTTGCTGCATTGGCCCCAATCCCAAAGAGCATATATGGCTTTACCATATTATCCAATATCTAGTCATGTTATTGCCCGAGGATAAGAATTAAATTGTAAATAATTAAGATTTTAAAAGCTTTTGAATTGGCTTTAAGTTTGGTAAATAATATAACCAGCACTTTGTTAAGAATGTTCTATTTTTTTTTTTAATTTGGCCTGTACATATCTTACATATAATGTCTAAATCAATTGAAGAAGTTCTCAAAGGGAGAAAAGAAGTCACAGCTGCAATTCCATTAGCAAGAATATATCCACGGCAGACAACATTTTCTGTTCTGTATATAGAGGTTTTAGGCTCTGATTTATTTGTAAGACCTTAGGAAGTCACTCAGTCATCATTTTTAGCTCAGTGAAGATCTCTGGCTAGCACAGCATGTAGCTTAAATGCTACATCTTACATTGATAGAACCATGCTAGCATTTCAGACGTAAGGAGCAGCTACCTGCCTTAGTTTTGAACTTACAGTAAACCATAAGTACAAGAATGATTCTAAAGTGGATTTAACAGCCCGGACTGAAAGTTTGGTTGGTAATTTTGGAAGTACCTGCAGTAGCTACCTAGGTTATTCCTGCTGCAAGGTGCGTACACCTTGTTCTTAGTGAATGGAAAATTAATGGGTGGTGCCAAGCATTCCTCTTGACATCAGAGGATGATGGAGGGCCTTGCCAGTGTGCATAACTGCAGGTAAGATGAAGTACAAAGGAGAAATAATAAAAGTTTAAAAAAAGGGCAGGAAAATGAATAAAGAATGTAATACTTCAGAGGCTTTCCAACTAGAGAGACTTTAAAAAGGTAATGAGAACTTACAAAGAGAAAGGTTATGTGTTGGACAAATGTAAGATATTCAAACCATCTTCAGAAAGAACTGGGTGACCTTGAGGACTGCAGTAATTGAAAAGGACTGAAATTTAATGGTACAAAATGAAAGGTCAGGTACTTGCTATCTAATAACAAAACCTTTATTACAAATTAGGATCTTAGCAGCTGTAAATGACAGAGGAGGAAAAGCTTCTGAAGGAATTGGCAGGTCAGAATTGCTGTAAGTATCCAAAATTATGTATCTGGGAAAAGGCTGTTCAACTAGGCTAGCTGTCAGGAGTGGTGGTAGGAGAGTATCAGTGCCATTCCGTGAGCTATGCCAGAAACACTGGTCCCAGCCCTAGCATCCCAGGCTGCATTAAGCAAAGCATTGAGCCCTCCCTCCTGCTCAGCCTTAGCAGACACCTGGAGTGCTGTGTCCAGCTCTGGGCTCCCCCAGTACAAGAGAGACATACTGGACATGCTGGAGCAAGGCTATTGAAGGACCATGAAGATGATGAAATGCTTGGAGTGCCTGATATATGGGGAAAGGCAGAGAGAACTGGGACTGTTTAGCCTGAGGATGAGAAAGCTCAGGGGGATTTATTCAATGTATATATGATGAGAGGAGTAAAGAAGATGGACACAGGCTTTTCTCAGCGGTGTCCTACTGATGGGACAAGAGGCCATGGGCCTCATGAAATTCCATCTAAATATGAGAAGAAACATTTTTTACTGTGATAGTAACTGAGCACTGAAACAGGTTTCCCAGAGACGTTGTGGAGAGTCCATCCTTGGAGATATTCAAAACCAACCCAGGCATGGTTCTAAGTAACCCAGTCTAGGTGACCCTACTTTGAGCAGGGGATTGGACTAGCTGACCTCTATAAAGGCTTTCCCACCTCAGCTGATCTGTGCTTGAGTGATCCATCATAGGAGATGGACTCAGAGTGCAGAGAGGGGTCTCAGGGATGAGAGGGTGCCAATCCTGCATGGTAGGCTGAAAGTTCTATCTAAAAAATGTATGCAGTGTATGAAGGGGAGATTTAAGCACCACAGAGAAAGAAGAAATACTTATTGCAAAAGGCCATGGTCACACAATAATAGCTGGGTCTATGCTTGCCATAAATAACTGAAAAGTTGAAGTCAAAAGGTATTATTTATACATCAGAGCAATCACATTTGCTATCAACTTTCCAGGCAGCAGGGACAAAAAAAAGTAGCAAAATCTAACCTTTTTTAAAAAGCTGTTAGAAATCATTGGAAAATAAATGCTTTAATGCAATATCTTTATGAAGTGGGGGTCCTTCAGTCCTCAGTGAGGAGCACTCAAATACAGACATCCCAGTTTCTGTTTCCTTAAGGAACAAGTGAATGCTAAGAAGTGAAATTGTTGATCTCTGAACTCACATCTGTATGACATTACTAAAAAGGGATTGTGAAGACACAGAGGAAATGAGGAACCCAAATGCATAAGGACATACAGGCCTTCTGTAACTTAACTGGCTTAGCCACAGTAGAAACTTGAGCGAAATCAGTCATATGTATTGTAACATTGCTGCTCTGGTGGGAGTCAATGGGGTGAGAGGCTTGGAGACAGTGCTTTAAAAATATAAAACTTGTTTAATTTAGCTTTAAACTGAGTCTTTCTTATCTTTCTTTAGAGTCCCATTTAATGCATTAGAACAGAGATGAATGGTTTAGGTTCTTTTCCAAATGCCTTGCTGAAAATCTCTAACTCCAGCTCCAAAAAATTGTGTTGAAAAGTGCTCTTGCATGCCTTAGAAAGAAAATTTCAGCTAAAATTCTTCCTGTCCTGTCATTTTTGTTAAAGATAGAAATTGGCTGTTGCATTTTTGACCTCTGTTGATTGTCTGTTACGTGAGAGTGTTATGAGGATAAGCTACAGGGTTCTTTTTTCTATTGTTGTCTGCCTCTAGAAAGTGTTTTCTAGCACCTCTTCTTTCTGATTCCCCCAGAAAATTCAGTTTGGTTCCAAAGCTCCAAGTCAAATGGAATAGAATGCATATGGAAAATTTATCCTTTGAGCATAAGCTCTATATCTACACTTCCATGATGTACAGATTATTCAAACTATGTGGACACTTGGACAGGACAGAAATCTCATGAAACTGATAACAATTACACTTCACACAATTGTTAAAGCAAATTACTCTCTTCACCATACATAATTACTATAATTCATATTGAAACATCTGTGGGAAAATAGAAGGCAAAAAGAAGCACTTTAGAACAATTCTGTAAAGCTGTAAAATAAATAAGTACATAAATAGCTCCAGTCCCAGGTGCTTGAGTACTGATCCATGCCCAGGGAGCATGCAGCATCTAGGACTTCCTCTTCATGGTAGTGGCTGCTGTAGCCCTTGCTTCAAGTTCTCATGACGAGTACAAGTTTGATGAGTACAATTGCTCCTGGCTGATCATTTGGCTTTGGCTCCCGTACTGCCACTCGTGCGTTTCTCTTTGTAGAACAGAAAATGTCTTACGTGTCAGGGATGTCTATTGTACAGAATTTTGGGTACCTGCTGATGAAATATTCTCTGTCACCTGAGACTGGCTTAGCGTTGCTGCAAGCCCTGTGAAGTAAAGCTGCTGGAGAGCTGCTGAGACTGGCTCACTGTTCCTTCTGGGAGCTGCTCTCCTCGCTCACCCTCAGGCAGGCACAGCTCAGTCCCAGGCATTTTCCAGCCTTACTCTTGATTACAGGTTCCTCAGCTGAGTCTGCTTGAGACACACCAGGCCTTTCTTCCTTGTTCTTTTGATGCATTCAGATTCATCCCTTGGCCAAAACCAGTGGCTTTTGCCTCCTCTCAAACAGTATGGGAAGAGCTTTGCACATCTGCAAGATCTGCAGCTGTTTACTGCAGCATGCTTTTGCAGGCAGCACAGGGACTTTGATGGGATGTTGGACATCAAGCCTCATCTCCCTCCCAGTTCATTTGCCCTGCTGTGCCTACCAGAGTGTGGTGATGTTCCTGCACAGGGAACACTTGATTCCCACTGCAGCCAAGATTCAGTCTTTCCTGTATCTTTGATGACTCAAACTTCTGCCAACGAGTTCTGTTAGGTTCTCCAGCACAGTGCAAAAGGAAGGACACGTGCAGTGCTATAAAACTTTCACCAGCTTGTGGGCAAGTGCTGAGGAGTGTCTGTGGATGTGCAGTGACTCACATCAGCTGGGATGCTGATGTCTTCTAGGTGTATTTGCAGGCTCATCCAGACATTGATGCTTTATCATGGTTTTGTCCTCTACTGTCAGAACCATTGCACTGCAAATCTTCCAGCATACCTAGCATGTAAATCTTCACCTGTGTGGCTTCAAATTTAGTCAGTATCTCCAAAATTTCTCAGTAGCTCATGCTGGGAGAGAAACGTCAGCAGGTTTGAATGCGCATCAGACCTCAGGTTGAATAGAGAGGATCTCGGAAAAATTTGGCAATGTGGACTTTGCTGCAGGTAGATAACACAGGCCTGATGTCCGGCCATCAATTTTAGCTTACTATACAGCATTAAGGCTGCATCTTAATTCCTCATACAGAATGGTTTTGCTCTGTGTGTCCTGCTTGAGTCCCTTCAATAGGCAGCACTGCAGGAAGGAGGAGCCACCTGACCCAGCTGTTCTGTGAGCTCAGGATTGGGCTTCTTTTCCAGAGGAAACTTCTTGGTGTATTGACTGATCCAAGTGTGATGCTAGCAGTACTGCAGGTATGTAAAAGGGAATATTCCCGTATTTCCAGTGGAGAGATGGTAAGATTCATTGCAAGGTCTTGTCCTGAGTGTGTCTGGGTCCACTTGCGCAGCTCTGCCTTTGGACTGGAAAAGGTCAGGAGAAGAATTACACAAGAATTCTCTTGTGTGTAGCAAGAGAAAGGAGAGCTTGTTGTATCAGAAAAAAATAAAGGAGCTTCTCTTGTTTAGCTTAGCTAAATGGAGGCTGGAGGTGATGCAGCTGCTGTCTGTGAAAATGCTGGTGGGAAGAACATGGATATTCTGAAAACAGACAAAATCACGTGAGAACTGAAGATGTATAAATGGGCCAGGGGCAAAATCAAGCTAAAATAGGAAAGGTGTCTCTCCATCATTACAGCAGACAAGGAAGAGCCTTCCAAAAAATACACAGCTCTTGCTTCCAAAATGAAGCTTGTTGTGGCTATGAAACAGTTTCATACAGCATGATGCCAGTGGCAGACATCTATCACGAGGAATTTTATTCCTTTCTATATCTGGTTGCTAAAATTGCTTTAAGTTCCAGTTATTTTCCTCTCTAAGGGAAGATAGCCACCATGAGAAAACATGGCACACATGCAAAGTGTGCATCAGCAAAGTGTCAAAGGGTCCATTAGCCTTTTTTAAAGTGTGTTCAGTGGCTTGCTGAGGTCACTGTTGATCTGGCCACTTAACTGTAATATGTATGCAGATTACAGGCAGAATTAAAATGACACAGGGAAACAAAAACAAGCTAGCAGGCAACCAACAGAAAATCAGTGCACTGAAATCTAGTTCCTTCTACTTGGGGACTAGTGGTGTCACGGTCTCCAGGGCTCTGTGTTGTGCTTCCTCTTGGGAAGTGCAGTAGTGAAGAGTCATCCTGTGAATCATGGCATGCTGTGAAATATGGGTTTTAAATTTCACGGAACATCTGTTGCAAAACACTTGTTTGTTCAAGGTCTGCCCTTTATTTCTTCCATTGTCTAGAGAAACTTAGATATGGGAATATTAATATTTTTTGTCCATTCACAGACAGGTCTTTTTTCACTCAGGTCCCTGCTAGCAGATGTTCCTTATCTCTTGTCTTTTAGAGGATTGCTATTACCCTCCAGCTGTCCCTGTTTTCCTTCAGTTAGGGATTCAGTTGCAGACCTTAATAAGGAGAATTTTCTTTCATATCTTGTTGTACTTTTTAAAATAATTTGATTATCCCACAGACCTCAAGGATTCTCCATGTTACATTTGGATGGACTTCTGGCTAATGGTCAACTCTAATGAAAGTGACCTTTCCTGTGCCCGGAAAACATACTTTTGTCCCCTATCATCTCCTGTTTTCTCAGACTACAGTGGAAGCCTGTCTGCCATCTTTAGCTTCTTTCTGAGGCTATTTTCATCATTCCTGCTCTGGTTATAAACCTGGCAAGGTATCATCAGTATTGTTTTAACTGTGGTACATTATGTATTCTGATGATACCACGGGTAAAAAGGAAGTTTCTGCTTCTTCCAGGTTAATGTTAGAACAATGATGACTGGTTTTTTGTTTTCCTTTCTTTTGTTTGTTTGTAAGCAGCTGTGACTTTAGGATGCCAAAAACCTTCAGATATTCTGCTTTTTATTCTGATAAATGCACTTCAAAAGCTATTTATATGTAAGAGAAAACACTCCAGAGCTCAGAGCTCATAGAGCCCTGCACAGTTCTATTTCAGTTCTCTTTTCAAGACTTTTTCTGTAGCCCTTCTCCTCCCCAGAGGATCCATATTTTTTGAGTAAGAACATTACCTTCTGCCTGAAGCCTGCCTGAAGTCAAGGACAGGTCATAAACTGACAGCAGTGGGTACTAGATCTAGGTGTCTCTTACAGTCCTCTGGCAGGTTAAGCAACCTTAGGTAACTAGAAAGTATTTTTCTCGGTAGAGTATTTTATTTTGAGAAATATTTTACTTTACACCTGTTGGGTTAAAAGGGAACTAGAAAACAGCCTGGAAATAGGAGATTAGGTGAAAGCAGCTGACTGTGCAGCTTAGATGCAGACATGGTCTTTCCTCTTTTAATTTCCCTACTTAAATGAATTTGTCATGCTTTGTTAGTGGGAAGTTAATGAAATAGTTTGTGCATCACAAGAGGTTAAGTGCATGTAATTTCAGCAAATCAAACCAGGGTAGTAACTGGGCCCATTTTGTAAAAATGATTAATTCTTCATTTTAGCTGCAATATTCTGGTCCCCTTCTTTCAGACTTTTTCTTTACATTCCTTGCTGTAATTGTCAAAATTGTGTGTCATAAAGTATGATGTTCTGGAATTAGATGGGTAATCATCTTTAACTGTTAGTGAGCACTGGTCTGTATCAAGCTTTCTTCTGTGACAAGGCATACTTCTTCATTTCTCAAATTTTTGTCCTGTCATGATCAGCCATATGAATGGTGCCCTTTAACAAATGTGTGAGACCTCTGTGTTCTCTGGCAGCCCATGTCCACATGTCTTCTGTTGCTGGGGTAAGCTGGGTGCAGAAGGACCCTCTGGCATGTGCAAGGAGTCTGGAATGTCCCGTGGGGAAGACACAAGCAAGTCAGCAGAGCAGGCTGTGGAGCAGACTGCACTCGCAGAGGATTAAGAGTCAGGAGGCTGGAATCAAAGGGCATTTCATTTGTGAAGCACCTTCTAGCTGTTTATCCCACTGAGAAAACTCAAGCCCGATACAGTCCTGCACCATTCCATAGCCCTCATCAGTCACTCTTCGGAGCAGGAAAGTGGACTGAGTTTGTTGCAGTGCTAACAATGTTTCAACACAGACCAAATTTCATCTTGTGAGCGCACATTCCCACAGCTCCAATAAAAGGACCATCTCTGAACAGCTTCTTGGCTGTACATATTGACTGTTTTTGCTATTACTTAGCAAAGAACCTGACATCTGGATGCCCTTCAAACGGTCAAGGAGAGAAAGGGTTGCTCTCTTTCTCAAACAGCTCATGGAAAAATGTTTGGATGACACTCTGTAATCCTTAGTGCTTCCTGTGGGTATTGTCAGTCCTCCTTTGTACCAGGCCCTTTCTGTGTACACAGTGGCCCATCCCAGATGTTACCATAGCAATGGCCTTGCTGCCTCTGCACCATCTTGCCCAGGACACTGGCTCCACCAGGAGCCAGCAGGGCATGCTTGGATGAAGCAAGTAAGAATGATCTCTGCCCTCGAGTAACACCCCTGATCCCAGCACTCTGGTTTAGGACTTTCTGTATATGGTCCTGTCCATATGGTATGGTAAGGTGCCATGCATACTGTTGCGTTTAATGGCCACGAATGACTGATCATCCTGGAATTCTCAAACTTGCTGAACCCTTCAGCCTTCAGAGTGTTCTGTGCTGGTGAGTTCCACAGTGACATCATGAATATTGCAGAAAAAAGGTTTGATTTTACTTCTTTAGGTAGTGAGGTGATGTGGGTTATGATTCATAGTTCATACTCCAGGATGATGAGGAGACCATGGCTGCAGAGTTTGCTGGGTTGATGCAGAGTTACTGCTTGCCAGCTAAGCCCCGAACCATGGCAGCACAAAGATGAGGGCCCTGCCTTTGGGGACCCAGCATGACACAGGCTATTTTCACACCTCTCCAATGACCACTGTCCATCACTTCAGCAACTCATCCAGCATGAGCTCTGACCAGCAAGCTGGGAACAGATATACCCCCTCTCTTCCTTGAGGAAGGGATAGAGCCACAAGCTAGGCTTCCCTATGGGGAAAGAGTGATCATATTGGTACTTAGCCTGAGTTAGGTGACATTAAAATTTCTTGTGGACAAAAATATAAAAAAATTATATAAGTGAGGCAACAACAGAGAGTCAGTTCCTCTATTAAAGCCAAAATCACTAAATGGAAGATGAGTCCTTGGTTCTTCTTGATGTAGAACTGAACAGGCCCCGTCCATTTTTCCATCTGTTCTTATCTACAGAATTGTCACTTTTTTTAGATGCAAGCAATGCTGCAGTGATCCAGGCTGTGCCCTTTGAGTTTCAATCCTTGCAATGTGCTCTGCCTGGGGAATGAAGCAGCTGCTTCCCAACTCGGCTGTGCTTTCCTCAGGGAACTTGGTAGCGTTTACGCTCTTGAATCTTCCTGGCTTTCAGTTTGGTTCTGGATGAAGTTCAAGGCATTGATTTTCAACTTAAGATAGTTTGCATCTTAGTGGTGAACTTGCTTCTCACAGTGTGATGCTGAGGGATCTTGGGTAACTGCCTTTGCAGATGGAGAAGGGATGGTATCTCTGGTGAGGATCTCATCACCAACATTTTCTCTCTCTTTTGTTTTGCCCCAAATGGCTTCCATTATGTTTACTTTTGAATCTCATCTATTTTTATGTGGAAGACCCTGGGTTATGTCTGGGTAAGGAAATGAAACATGCCTGGAACATGTCCCTTTGGGGGGTGGTCCATGTCCATGGCATTAAATTCTCACCCGTCCAGCACAGGGTGGCCAGTTGCTGACTGTACTTCTTAGCCGTGCTGTTTCCTGTACCAGGGAATATTTAGGAAGTTTCTAGATGACCTAGAGCAAAACTGTCTCAAGGAGCACTGTAACGAATTAACAGTCCGAGTGATTCAGTTCCACTGACTGGGAACATTTCCTGGCACTATTTAATAGGGATGACTGATTGCCAACAATTAGGGTAAGGTTTGCAGAAGAGCTAATGATTTTGAGTTCTTAGTAAGGTATTGCTGAAAATGATGATATTTCTAATTATTGGCTTGGAGACATCTGGGGAGAACTTCGGCACAAATAGGCAGCCTCATGTAAGAGAAGTCTGATCCAGAGCAAGAACTGTGGTCCTCGGGCATTTGTCATCTTTTGATGGCAAAAGAGGTGGGAGAGGATTATTTCAGGATGCTGATACATCTGTGACACCTCACAGTTTGTTTGGCTGTACCCTGAGGGGTCCAGCAAGGAATGCTGGATCACCATGAGCAATGGCATGTTCAGAAAGGCAGGGGAGTCACTGGAGCAAGAAGATCTAGGTGTTTTAGAAGAACTATTTCTGAAAAAGCAGTGAGGTAGAACCAGACTGTGTCTCTGTGGCATATGGTTAGTGCTCTTTCTGAGAGCTTAAGTCAGGTAAGTCCAACACCTATGCTGTCTGATCAGGACTAGATTTGGCTCTAGGATTGAAAGTTCAGGAGCAACATGACAAATATACAATATTAGAGGTCAGGAGAGATGCCATTTCAATTTATTTCAGGCATCCATCTTGTTGGTGTTGTTGTTATTCTTTCATAAAGCTTACCTGGGATTTTGTACCCCAATCAGCTCCATTCAGTTTTGAAGGGCAAGGCTGAGGGAACTGTGGCTGTTGAGGGAATGGGAGGAGATGATACAAAAGTGGCCATTTGGATGTGCAGGTGTTTGGCAAAAGAGAGCTTTAAGGATTAAATTCTACTGGGAAATAAACCAGCAGCCAGCACAACTCAGTGCCTCATGCTCCTGACAGAGGTCTCTGCCTCCAGCAGCAGATTCCCAGTAGCTTTGCACACAGCCAATAGTTACATGGTAATAATTTCAAAGTTTCTTTAAAAAGAAAACTTTTCTTCTTGCCTAAGGGCAAGAACTGACTTGTCTTGTGGGTTTCATTAGTAACGATTACATTTTGGTTTTACTGTAACATAAAGTAAATCCCAGAAATTTAGGTTAAAGCCTGACTTTTATTAGTCCTGATGTTATAAAAAGAATTGAGTACCAAACAGCTTTCTGTTCCCTAGCCTTGTGGAAGGCTGGGGTATGTTCTATTTTAGGTTACACAGGATGTCTTTCAAGATTTCATAAATGTGAGGTTTACTCCATGAAAAAATATGATGCTGTCTTGGGATCTTGAATATGGTCATACTGCGCTTTCCTGAACACCTCTGCACCCTGCATTTCAGATACATATCTGGGTGACATTTCCTAAAACTTCAGATTCTTAAACTGGAAAAAAGAGAGTTAAGTTGAACATCGTGTTACTTTTGCTGATTAAAGGTCAGAGGGAAAATGTTATTAGGAGGAGCTCAGAAGGGTCATTATTCTTCTGTATTTTGCAGTAGGATAAAAAATACTTGAAAATCTCTGGATACAGCTTTAGGAGTTTCAGAGCATTTTGGCAGTTCGGATAATAACAATCATATTCTGTGACTGATGTCAGATTAGGGGCCCCCAGTAGCCAGGGTTCTTTTTTGTGCCATATCTGGACGAACCTCTGGGAGTCAATTTGGCAGCTGGTTTGTGAGTTAGGAGAGTCAAATGCAGCATTAGCTTTTTTACTCACTGGAATTTACATGTAGTTCAGTGTGATCTGTTTTATGTTTTTTTTGTTTGTTCATGGGTGGTTCTTTTTTGGTTTTGGTTTGTTTTTTATTGTAGTAGGGATTACAGACTTTGTTGTTGTAGTGCCCTGAAAATGTTTGGGAAATGATTTATTTTTCCTTTTCTTTTTTGTCTCCTTGATTGGATCAGCTAGTAAAAAAAATCAAAGTAGTTATTATTGAATCCCTGAGTAAATAGAAATTCTTTATATTCAGTTGTGTTCAATAGTGGTTTAGGCCTGGGGATGTTTCTCATGCACCTCTGTATTTATTGCAGGCTGTGTGGATCATCAGAAGGCGCACAAGTGTTTTGCAAAGATATGGAGAGAGTAGTGACACACAGCCAGTTCCTGAATTATGAACTGGGGTTTTACAGAAGCCCAAACAAGTTTAAAAAGATCCAAAGGGAAAACTTTATTAGGCAGAATTCACGCACTCCTTTTGGACTCTGAGCAGTGCAACTACCACAGAGTGATACAGCATATTTAAGAAAGAGAAGACTTTAATTAGAACCCGCTTTTATCTCTCCTTTTGGAAAGAGGCACGGCTCATGTCATGATGTTACAACTACTGTACCTGTTAAAGAAACTGGGTTTTAATTGCAGGTCTCAACCCGAATGCTTCTACTGCTGCTTAGCTTATCACATGCTGCAAGTATATAGCCTGTGGGAGTGGAACAGCAGGACTTGCATTGATTTGAAAGCTTCTCTGCATTGAAGCTATAAACTTGGTAGGGCACTTTGGGTAGTTGTCTATCAAAAATCACATTTGACACTTCATCTTTCAGCAGCACAACCAGAAGTCAAGGGATGAGGGAGCTATAACAGGTCACTTCATGCCAGGTTACTGCCTGCTTGGTCGTTTAGATGGTCTTTATTTCGTGGAAAACATTTTATAATAAAATGAGAAATTAGGTAAATATCACATGGCATTTCAGGTGTGTATGCGGAGATTCGTATTCAAACTGTAGAAGTGGTAGGTCAGAGACTGATGTTTACAGCAGTGCTTGATTAGAGGGAAAGACTTTTTTTCAGAAATCATCCAACAAAATGTAGCTCTGTGGTACTGTCATCACTTGAAGCGAGGAATCAGCCCTAATCCTTTCAGACCAAACTGACAGCAATTTACAAAATGTAGCCCTGTTAGTGTGATGCTTGGAAGTTTTCTTCCTTTCATCTATTCAGTAAGCTTTAGATTTTCATTCTTCTGTAACTTGCATTTGATTCTGGGGCTTCAGCTTACATCAGTCATAGTCTTTCAAACTCTGTGTCTTTAGTCTCCTTTTGGTGACTTTTACTGCAGGCCAACAGCCTGGATCAGCACTGGTGTGGCCAGCAGGACCAGGGCAGTGATTGTCCCCCTGTACTCAGCACTGGTGAGGCCACACCTCAAATCCTGTGTTCAGTTCTGGGCCCCTCACTGCAGGAAAGACATTGAGGGGCTGGAGCGTGTCCAGAGAAGGGCAACGGAGCTGGGGAAGGGTCTGGAGCACAAGTCCTGTGAGGAGCAGCTGAGGGAGCTGGGGGTGCTTAGCCTGGAGAAAAGGAGGCTCAGGGGGACCTCATCACTCTGTACAAGTGCCTGAAAGGAGGGTGCAGCCAGGTGGGGGATTGGTCTCTTCTTCCAGGCAACAAGATGAGAGGAAATGACCTGAAGTTGTGCCAGGACAGGTTTAGATTGGACATCAGGAGAAATTTCTTCATGGTAAAGGTTGTCAAGAACAGGAATTGGCTGCCCAAGGAAGTGGTGGAGTCACATCCCTGGAGGTATTCAAAAGATGTGTAGATTTTGCACCTGGCAGTACCAGATTTATGGTTGGACTCAATGATCTTAGAGGTCTTTTCCAAGCTAAATCATTATATGATTCTGTGATCACTTGAAAATGCGATATGAACTGGTCCCTTTTCTCAGCTGGATGAGATTAATGAGGCAGCCTTAATTACCTATGGTCCATATTCTGCAGCACTCTGTGAGTGCTGTCTTTTCTACATGCACAGAAGTGGCAAAATACAGCCCTGCCTTGAGGGCAATTTTTGAAGCCCACGATGGAGATTTAACCACACAGCTCAAGCCAGTAACAGTTGCACTTCTAAGCATTCAAACCCTGCCCATTGCTCTGAAAAAAAACCATCTAGACACATCTGACTCTGAAGTGAATAACAACAGAAATGTTTGGCACTTCTGAAGCAGTTAACATCTGCTCATATATTAGTTAATTAACAGAACAGTATTAAGCTTTGGAGAAGCCTTGTCTTTCATCAGATGTAAAAATTAAAAGGAGATAGCATTACTAACACAAGATTTGCTCAGGCTGCACACCAATGCTCACTAAACTGCATTTTGAAGCCTCCCATGGAATTAGTCCATCTGGCTGAGGGCCCGAGTGTGACTTGTCCACATTAGTCACACTCTGTCTGTTTTTAGATAAGATTCAGCTTCTCTTGACCCCTTCTAAATGACATTGTGGAAGTAGCATTACAGCTGTTCCACCTCACACCAAAACTTGCATATATCGGCTTTGTGCATGTCTATTTGATGAAGTGTTCACCCTCAGTTGTTCAGAATTAGTTAGAAATTATGGGACTTCAGCTAATGTAAGGTAATTGTCATGAGCTTCTTTAGCAGTGGTACAGCTCTTCCAACACTAAACATTTTTCTCTAACAACACTTCTTTCAGAAAGGGACAGTGTATTGTCACCATCTCACTGACACAGAGCTGAGGTACACAGATTGAATTTCAGCTGTAGATTCAAACATATACATTCAGATATTGCTGACTAAGTGTCAGGAGGGTATCTAGGCTCCTGTTACAGTTGGTGGAGATCTAGTTCATCAACCCCATAGAGCCTGAAGAGGAGTTATATTCATGCTAAAGTACAAAACTATTGGCTCACCAATGAATCACGGAATGTTTGAGGTTGAACGGACCTCCAAAGGTCATCTAGTCCAAACCCCCTTCTTCAAGCAGGGACACCTAAAGCTGGTTGCCCAAGATCATGTCATCTAGCTTTTGTGTGTTCTCAAGGATGGAGACTCCACAATCTCCCTGGGCAGCCTGTGCTGGTGCTTGCTCACTGTCACAATAAAAATGTATTTCCCTACTTGTGAATAAGGACCTGTGTGAAAATGGGAATCACTCAGAGAAAGTGTGACAGGACACTTCAGCCACTCCTTCAGCTGCTCAGCACAGCATGATGTACTAACAGAGGTCTGGGAGTAGAGGATGATTGTTATTCTGGGCCAGCTCTGGAGGTTTGCTTTAGGAATTAGCTTGATCAGGGACCTCTGCATCAGTGAATCAAGGACCTCTGCATCATATGCTCTTGGGCAGGGCAGATAAAGCCAGAGAACTATTTTGGCAGTGCCAATAATTGAACTCACTTCTCTGAAAGACCACTTTTCTTACTGCTGTAGTCAGTGAACTATTCCCCCTCTTTATTCAACTAATAATTAAATGCAAAAGAACAGCAAAAATGTCTGTACATGTTCATTCTGTAGTCCCAAAGTTATGTCACTTGGTGGGTGATGGAGAATAAAACATTCATAAGGCACAGAGGCCTAACTTGTGCAATTGGTATCAAATTGTTCAATAAAACACACACAGATAGAGAAGACTGCAAATATCACAGTATTGACATAACATGCCCACTGGGCCCTGTGATTGAAATGGCAACCAAGCTACAGAGAGCATACCTAACCAGAGTTTAGAGAGAGAAATGAATGGAAAGACAACTGTGAGTAGCCAATACTCAATAAAGACAAATGTTAGAGAGGCTATTTAGATAAGAGAAAAGGAAAACGTGTCTGCTTTCCTGAAAGAGAGATGGCTTTATTACATTAGATTTGGAAGGGCACTTTATGATCATTAAGAAGTCTCTTGTTTTCAGAGAAGTGAAGAAACACAGAAATAAGAAATAGATCTCTGAATCTTCCTGCAAAAATTACCAGAGGTCTTACAGAGATTAGGTAGTTTTAAAGAAAATAAATCTAACCACCCCAGAATTCTGAAATTAGGCTGGATATAGAAATACTTGAGAAAAATAAAAGAACATACATTTGCCTCAATGGTTTTCAGTTCTGCATCTAGGCACCAACATAATTTAGAATCATAGAATTGTTAATGCTGGAAAACACCTTTAAGAGCATCAAGTCCAGTCATCAGTCAAACACCACCACAATATTCACCATTAAACCATGGCCTCAAGTGCTTTATCCACACATTTTTTTAACACCTCCAGGGATGGAGACTCCACCAATTCCCTGGGAAGTTTGTTACGATGCCTCACAACCCTTTCCATGAAAACAAATTCTAATATCTAATCTAAACTGACCCTGGCACACCTTGAGGCCATTTCCGCTTGTCCTGTAAAATCTGATGTGCTAAAATGGAGAGAAAAACCAGTCAGATTATCTCTGTCTCAACTGGACTCAGATAAATTTTTCAACAAAGGTGTTGCTGAAAAACCAGTTGGTTTTTCTGTCTTCTGTTTTGTATCTTCTTTTTGAGAGTGCATAGTAAAGAACCTGGCCATATATCTAAATTAAAAAAAAATAATAAAAAAATTAAGGTTTATCTATTTTCCTACTGTTGCTTGATACACTTGAACCTAAATCATGTTGCTACCTAAATCCAGCTAGGAAGCTGGAATTTCTGTGCTAGGTTCCATAAACAAGTCACGTACTGTAAACGTGATTCTGTGCAGTGTTTTGGAGGATTTGCAAATAGATGGGATTTTTCATTTTTTCCTCTGTACTGGGGCAATATGAGTGAGTGAGCTCAGCAAAACCATGCTCAGTTATTTTTATGCTTACTCTGTGATATTTCTCTGGAGCAGCAATTTACAGGGGTAACGAGCTGTGGCTCTTGCACTGGTATTTTGGCTGTTTATTTACTGATGGTAATGTTTAGCTAGTTTTGCTTTCTGCAGTATTGGATCCTATAGCTGCAAGGATCCACAGAGTGATTTGTACATAGCCCATGGCTCTTTTTCTGGGTCATGCACTTTATGGCATCTTGGTCCTTGAACAGCCCAGGCAGTAGAGAAAATGCTACAGATCTACTTATATGGAGCCATCTCTATTTTTTCAGTACTGCTGGACTGCTGAAGTTAATGCTAAGGTTAAGTGACTACAGATGCTTTAGGACATCACAAGTTCCCATTGGTTTAATTTATTGGGAAGCTGAGTAAACCTCTGGCCCGTAACAGTAATGAGTCTAGTGAGGGGCAAATGCATGACATTGCACTGCATCTGATGGTCAGTGCACGACACACCTGTTCCAGCTCTCTCCTTTCATGCCACAGAACCAGGCAATTCTCCCTCAACTCATCCCAGAGTTGCAGTCATATGTGTATCAACCCATGATTACCTCACTAGGTCAAGCTTATGTTCAAATGAGCAATTCTTTTTCATCACAGGCAACAGCAGTAGTTATGTGACCAAATAACACCCTTAAAGCATTGTATTTGTTGTTTAGGACAAATGTATTTTCAGAAAAGAGTATCTTCAGGAAGATGAAGTGCTCTGAATGCCTATCTCATCCCTTCCTGATTACTGCTGTTGCTTATATTGTGGGAACTCCTCAATTGCTCAATCCTGGATACCTGTCCAACTTCCCAAGATCTCTGCTAGCTTTTGAACTTCAATCCTCTTTTGTTCCTATCTTGACCAGGAAGAAGGATGGAGATCTATGGGGAATGACAGAAATGTTTGGTCTGGCCAAGTCTCACAACTGTTTTAAAGCAAAGATATGGTATTATTTTTATGTGGTGTATAAACAGAATGTATTACTGTATTAACAGAACATATTAATTACCATGTAAAAAGCTATTTCTCTGACACCAAAGTTATTTCTCTTACCATGACAAGTTATTTCTCTCCCTCTCCATCCCTCTTTTGCCCCAGCCAGACTTTCAGACCCCAAGCATGTGCTGCCCCAGCTGCTGCCTCCACTTCTCTTGCCCCAGCAGGGCTGGGGAGACACCACTGGAGTGGACACTTCTCTTGCCATCTTGGTGTGGCAGTGGGGAGGTGCCACATATAGCATAAGAAATGGGGTGCCTCTGGTCTGAAATGAGTTGGACTGGGAAGGCCCTTAGGTGGCCCTTGTGAAGTGCAGTAGGGAACGTCTCTGAGTGATGGACACTTGCAGAACACGTCAGGGTGCCTGAATGATTCCAATTTTGCCTGAAATGAAGACTTCAACCATATGTTCTGCAACACTACATTGGCTGTTGATTAAGTTTGTTTGCCATTAGGTTTCTAATTATTTTTTTATTCCCTTTTTTGTTTTTGTCATTTGCAGCAGGTACTAGGTTTTTTATGACACTATTGCACATGTGTTTGGGTGTTCTGGCTCATGCAGAGGCTTTTTCTGCACTTGCTTATTCTGTGATTTTTCTTTTCAGAGCTGCAAGTTCACATTAACATCAGTGAGTATCCTGACATATTTGCATTTTTTGATTTAAATGTGAATGAACAGATCCTTTTACTGATGTGCTCAGAGACATTGGTGAGGGGTGTGGTATAGCAATCTGGGTGATGAAGATTTGTTATGACATTCTTCCTGAATTATTGAATCTATCTTGCTCTATGCTAATTAGATCTCTCTGTTTGGTGATAAAACCAGACCTGGCAGAAAATGGGAACTTAATTGCTTTCATGAAACATTTAGACAATAATAGACCTATGAACAACTAGTTACCTGGATTTACAATGCAGAAGTCTTACAATCTCCTTTATTTTTAAGCAGTTGTAAAATTAATTAATGAATGAGCAATAATAGCAATGTATTTGGATTTAAATAATTTCATGCAGTATGTTCTGGATTTTTGCAGTTAAAAAGTAGTTTGGATTAACTTTATTATGAAGATAATGGCATAATATGAAAATAAAAATGTGTGCTCTAATGAATCAAAATGGATTAAATTATTGAGAAGCTTGTATGGGATTTTATTTGATCCAATTTCATCGAATATTTTCCTTGATGATCTTAAAGAGAGAGGAAGCTGCATGATAATGAAAGTAGCAGTGTTATTGAGACCGGAGAATAAATGGAGATAAATTCTACAAAGGGATCTAGACTTACTAGAAATCTGAGCAGAGAATAATGAACTGAAATAAACATCAGAGATGCTAAGTAGTAAATACAAAGCCCAGGGATCTGCAAGAGCAGAAACTCTGTATAAATTCAAGAGAATTCAGAAAATAAGGAGAAAATATATTTGATTGCTGTAGAGATGGGTGCACAGAAAAGATTAAAAGGGCAATTCACCCGCCCTGCTTTGGGATGGGAAGGTCTGGGGTCGAGGCTGTTGTGTTATGTGTTGGTTCATGTGAAATCTGTGTCACAGTTCAGAAATCAGCTTTACCAGGATAACGTGGGAGCTGTGAATCTTGCCTGCTGACACACTTCTGCAAACAGGTTCTGCTCAAATGCTCCAGAGGCACTACACTTTGGTACAAACCTTGCATGCAAGGTGTCTTGGCAGGGAGAGCAGGCATTTGTCTGTGAAGGTTTGAAAGGTATGAGCTGAAAGGATCAAACACACCACTAGCAAGACCAAATTTCAGCCTGTCAGATTCAGCTCAGTAGTTTCAAGAGCATTGTAAGGAGCAAATGAAGAAGAGATCCAAACTAAAATGTCAAATCCAAATGCTCCACATCTGTTTGGATTTATGTATAGACCACATGCTCCCTTTCTCTATAAGGAAAGAAGCTACACACTGGATGTGAACACCTCCCAAGGGGTGGCAAAGACCTCTTCTTGATTTTTCCCTCATCTTGTAGTCCCAGGATCTCTTTGACTGACTTGTGTTGGGTTTTAGCCTCTTTTTTTCTGCACTGACTTCACACGTCCCATTCTCCTCCACCCCCACAGCTGGCCAAGGTCATCTCAGTAGAAAGGCAAACCTGCTCCTCAGAGGAATATGGGTGAGCACACTGGCAATGTGCCATTGTAGGGCATTAGGTCTGGGTCCAGCCTGGCCACAAAGGAGCATTAGCAGAAGAGAAGCTCTTTTTCTACCCTGTATCAACAGAATGTCATAGAGTGGTTTCTTACTTTGATTTCCAAATCAATTGAGAAGGATGTTTCTAACATTACTTCAATCAAGATATGGTGATAAACTGGCATTGTTTGTTTGCATCTCCTTTTACCCATTGCTTTGCAGGCATGGTGCCACATCTGCTTCGTCTCCACGTGCTGAATTTCAGCTCCAGAAGGTACCAGGTGGGGACAGTCTCAGAGCTGTTCCAAGTTCCCACCAGCGCAGTGGGGATGTGTTTGCTCTGCACACAAATGCAAGGATTTACATTAATCCTTAAAACCTTTTCTTTAAATAGAAGTTAAAAGGTAATTGCAACATGATTCACAATAGCAGCTAGCCACCTCATTCTTGTGTGAGGAAAAAGAAGTGCACATAAGGAATAGTCACCAGATTTTCAGTCCCTGGCCTGGTACTGAAGTGTGGTGGGTAATGTGTGACCTTTCACTGCCTGGTAGGGGCTGCGTTCGCACTGCGTGCGACCTTTCACTGCCTGGTAGGGGCTGCGTTCGCACTGCGTGCGACCTTTCACTGCCTGGTAGGGGCTTGAAGTACAATACCAGAGTGGAGTGCTTCAGCCTTCTGTGCAGCAAGGGCTGCCTTCAGTAGCTGCTGATCACCTGTGCTCCGAGCATGGGCAGTGAATGTCCCCACTGTCCCCAGGCAGAGCCAGGGCCTGGCTGTGCTGGCTGATGCACACATGCAACTGCTCATCACTCTTTTGAACCCCGATGCCAATGTCTGGTTTAGGTGCTTATAATGATTGGATCAAATCTTTATTTCTGAGTCCCTGACAAATCAAGGTGATATTCCTGCTTGCTTCCAGGCTGAGGGTTGTCCTCTGCTGCTTCCCAGAGTGAGACCCTGTACTTATTAGGAACAGTGTATATAATAGTAATAAAAAATGTAATAAAGAAACTCGCAGCATGCCCTTCATAAAGGAGCTTTTTACATTATTTTATTTCATCTTGGGAGAGCAGTGTCTCCCAGAAAGCAGCTCAGAGATTGACTGTGCCCTCATGCCCTGCTGTCATTGCATGTAAATCTAATTAAATCAAAGGTTCAGATTAACCAACACAAAGGTCTCGTCTGTAGGGCTCAGTCCCACTCTTCCTGTTGTATCTCATTCCATTAATTTATTCAGTGTCATGTCTCATTACTCTGCATCACTCACTACGCCCCAAACAATGAGATGCAAGTGGTTCCTGCAGTGCCCTGGCACTGCCACAGCAAACAGCACTCGAGGGCATCAGCAGCCCACTGCCAGGGCTGTAACAGCACCTCCACCAAAACTTCACATCAGGACTGTTTGCTGGGATTACATGACAGAATTTGCTAATACACTTCCCCAGGAAGACATTTATTACAGAACAGAACTAGAAGTGTGAAAGCATTGCCTAATGCTTTTTTTTTTTTTTGTCAATAATAAGCTGACTGAGCTAAAATTTTACTACCCTGGAAAATGCGCTGTGCATTCACTTTTTGTTTTACCTTGTCTGAAAATTGCCATTTTAGGGAATGGACATTGGCTATGCATACTTTTTCACTTAAAATAATTACTGGTTATATTCAAATAGCAATTTCTGCTATTTTTGAGCTGGACTGAGAGGATAATAAAAGCAGGATGGTTCCTGCTCTTTCACCAGCTTACATGATTTCACAATCATATTATCTGTAATTTTTTTGATCCATTTTTTACTCACTAGTGTATTGTGCTGTCAGTTGTAACCCAGTCTGAATCTTCCATTCCTTAAGCAGACTTCCAGTTCTTTCAGTGAACAGTGTTTCAGTAGCTCTTGTACATGAGCTTTATGTATGCAGATTTCTGCAACTCGCTAACCTGAATATTTCAGTTCTTGTGATTGCAGGTGCTTTAAGAGTTCCTTTAATGATGTCAGCTGAGGTGTATCTGATAAGAAAGTTCTATAATATCACTTTGTGCATTGAGGGAGGGAGGCTGGGCTATATATATATCTTAGGTGTATATATCTGGATTTCTATCCAAAAAACAGATTAGAGTGATCCTGTGCAAAAGCAAGTTGTGAAGAATGCAATGCTGATAAGCTGCATTCCTGCAAACAGTCAATCAATCAATCAATCAATCAGTCAATCAATCAATCAATCAATTAATATTAATTTAAACTTAAATGAGTGAAAAAAATATTGTCTTGTTGAAACTACAAGAAAACAGCTCACATCAAACAATAACATACAAACAGAGTGCCACAGGCCATATGAAGAAAACCTTTGCTCAGCTCCATTGAGATGTCTGGTACAGCACTGTGTCCTATTTCAAGTACCATTCTACAAGCTCAGAGTGGAGCAGCTGCAAAGAAGGCAAGGGAAAGTAATAAAATGCCTGAAATCTAAACCCATGAATTCTGGGGGAAGGCTGGAAAAACTGTGTTGGACAAAGGGAATTAGAGAAGTTACTGAAGTGAGACCAAATAATATTCAAATATGTTAGTCAGAACTGCACTGAGGGCAGTCGAATGTAATCCAAATCTGTTACAAAGATAAAGTAACTACCTAAAATTCCAACAAGGGACATTAAACTGAAAGTTAGACTGCATTTGCTACCCACGTGGCTTGTTGCACTCTGGAGAAGTGTGTCTGCTGTGGGGCCTGGGCTGCTTCATCACTGGAGGCTTTCAAGAGGCAGAGATAGAGCCAATCCTGCTTGGTGCATCATGATGAGCTGGATGACCTCTAAACCTCTTCCACTCTGGGTTGTTTCAGTCCCAAGGAAAATTCTGAAAATGTTCACACCTCAGGTTCACACTGTCTAATAAGGACAGCAGCAAAAACCACTCCTCAGTGATTTGCCCAGGATGCTTTTACAGCAAAAGTTAACAACTTTTACTTGTACTTTTGGGTTTGTGTTTTTGTATTTTTATGGGTGAGAGAGAAAGTGGGCACAGATAGAGGATGGACTACAGTTTACTTAGTTGTGCAGTCTCTGAGTTACCTTGTCTAGCTAACACTGTAAAAATGTCAATTCAGGTTTCAACTCCTGTAATTTCTCTCAATCAGAAATTAAACCTGCTTCTGCCAGCTGCATCCCTTCCTTTGACTGATAAAACACCACTGAGCTGTTCATCATTTTTGTTTGCTGGCCAGCCCAGAAATGAAGCTCATTAAAATTCTCTGTGGTGCTTATTTTGTGAGAAATGCTATAGAATTGCAAATCATTGTTGCTAGTTAATCAAATACCTTTCAGCAAGTAATAATATCTTTTGGCTACCAAATGTCTCTTTGGTTGCTTCATCTTATTTCCAGTAAAAAAGAAAAAAAAAAAAAAAGGTTTTTTACAGTTCTTTTTCCTTTTGCTGCCTTTTTAGTACTCTCTTCTGTTGTTTGCCAGATGCTGAAATGGAATAAATTATTTACTGGGAATATAAAATCTGACGAATGTGCCAGCTCCTTTTTGAAAATAGTTTTGAATCAGCAGGGATTTCTGCAAATGTGGTTGGCGTTTATAAGTGGTTGGTAGTCTGGAGGAACCTGCTGATGTCTGGTAAACCTCAACAATTCATTACTCACATGGTGTAACTGAGTTGTTATGCCACAGTGCTCCTATTGCCTGACTAGAGAACTGAAAGTTTTTAAATGGGTAAATGGTAAATAACAAGTGAAGAGTAATAGTCTTGTGTGCAAAACAACTTTCATCCTATAAGCAAACTCCCACTTGTGTGCACACTTGCAGACATCCATATACATTCCTCCTATAGCAGCTGTTTTGCATTCATGTGCCAGCTGCCCTGATTCTAAGCCAGAGGCAGCAGGGCAGAGCCATCTGCCCCCTCCAGATTCCCTCCTACTCCCTCTTGGCCTCGGAGGGGCTGATGAAGCTGAGATGCTTTAGAGCGTGTTAGACCCCCTCCTGTGACAGGTGAATGTATCAGGGCTATCAAGGCTGCTACAGAGCCTACAAAAAGTGCATGTTGGCATGCAGCCATTCAGAGTAATTTCCCTCATTTTGCTCAAAACATCTGCACGGGCTCAGCAGATGTCAGGGATGCCCATCCCTGGAAGTGTTCAAGGCCAGATTGGAGGGAGGTAGTGGAAGGTATCCCCTGTACATGGCAGGGAAGTTGTAAATAGATGATCTTTAAGGTCCCTTCCAACCAGTCCCATAGTTATGGGAAATGCAATGACTGGACTACTGAAGCATGGTTTGGGTGTCTGGGGGACTGTAGGGTGTGCATCCTACAGTGTGTCTTGGCAATTCACAAGCTCAGAGCTTGCTTGAGTGATCCTTGCCAGCTCCTGCAACAAAGCAGACAGCAAAATTTTGATCAGCACTTGCTAGTCAAATTCCATTTACCCACAACTGAGCACCGGTGCTATCTCGGCTAAACTATTTGAAATCTCCTGGTCTCATTGGTAACTCTGCATACTGGTGCTGCTCCACTCAGCATCTGTTACATCCTTCTGGCAACTTTGCTTCCTCAGCACCTTCTGGTTTCCTCGTGTTTAGATTTTGTCTTTGATTGATATAACCAGGATTCTTTGTCTGCCACAGTGCAAAAAATTCAATTTTCTAACTGTCTGCACCATTGATTTCCCACAATTCATATCCTCTGGTTGTTATGGAAAAAATGAGGCTTTCAGTATCTTTGCATATTTTGGGATACTGCAAGGTTTTCCAGACTTTCAACAAGAAGGACAGGGTTCCCTCAGCTTTTCCTAGTTTCTCTGTGTTAGCTTAATTTCTGAAAGAAATAAAACTGCTGTTTCTGAATTACTGACTGAAACTGTAGCCTTTACCCTTTGTCTATTATTGTATTTGCTTGCATCTTGTTTTTAATTACTGAGTTATTTAGTTCACTACATTTGGAAATAGCCTATATTTCTCAGTAAATTTTTGTACTGATTATACCATTGCACTCTTTGAAGAAGCAATGAGAGCCAAGAATGGCCTGCCATTAGTGAACTGAAGGTCACTTAGGATGTTCTGCCACTGAAGATCAAATCCTCTCCTGGCAAGCTTTACAAGATTATGAAAACACTGGGAGCTGTTTTGGTCTTTTTTTGTCCTAGCATTGGTGAAATGAAGAGTTGGCCATGTGCTAGCTTACCCTGGCCATCAGGAAGTGCAAGCATCAGCATTGTTTGCCTTTGTTTTTAATCTTGGCTGTGTAGAAAGTCCTTGATTTTTATTTTTGCAAACCTGCATTTTTTCCCACCTGACCAGAGATATCTCACACATGGAACAACAGCTACCAGACACTGTGGTGGACTTTTACACCACTGTGCTCCAAATGGGCTATCCCAGAACAATGTCTGGAGCTGTCCTAGTGATGGGATCTGAGGGTTTGAACATTTCAGATCAAAGAGGACATCGTCCCTGATCTCCAGTGCCCCAGCTGTTTTCCCATAGGGAATGTCATTGTCACGGTTTAGTTTGGGTCTGTAGGTTGTGATACGTGACCTCCCATACATCACTCAGGGTGCAAAGATGGAGTCTCATCTCTGAAGAGAAACACCATAACTTGTGCTCTGCAATATTCCCCTTTGGTGGATTTATCCATCCAGAATGTCAGGTGCTGACTCGTGGTAGTCCCTTGGAGTCTCCTCCTCCTCTGCTGGTGCTTGGGAGCTCAGGGCTGTGTTTGCTGCTCCTGACTGCAGATGTCTCCTACTTAGCTGTGGCAAACAGGAAGGTGGCAGTGACAAAGGCCTTCTGTGGAAATTGCCATTAGCACTTATGTGAGTTTGGTTAGTTACTGAGGGTTTTTTTTTTGTTGTTGTTTTGTTTTTTAATGCAGATTAATTAAAATACATTATAGTTTTTATGTTTGCGACCATGTTAATCTGTGCTTGTTCAGTTTTTATTTTGCATCCACTTCCCACAAACCTAGTAGAAAGTGGAGGCAGCTTTCCCCCAGCCATACTGAATTTCAAATGTTTCCATGTAATTTGTCACTGGTCAGGCAGAATGATTCAGATTTTTAAAAAAATGTTGATTTATGGCTGTTTTCTGCAAGTGGCCTAGGTGAACTTGAATGGAAGGAAGCTCCTAAATCTTGTATTTGACTCTCGGAAATAGAATTGTAATTATCACACTGGGAAAGAAATGGCAAATTGCTCTCAGTGGTGATGCACTCTCAGCATAAAATAACCGGCTCTGAGGGAACCTTCAGCCTTGCTGGAACAGAGCTCCTCTGGTGAACTGGGCCACCAGCACCCAAAACACCTGGCGGTGTGTGGAAACAAATGGAAGTAAATGAATGGTAGATGTCCTTGGTTTCAGACTTAGGTGCTGTTATATTATCTGATTTCATAATGAAACAAATGGCCTTGTAATCAGGTGTCTCATTCAACACTCACCACTGATGAACCTTGATTCCCATCCCTAACCTTGCCATTTGAGTACTTTGTTAAATTAAAATACTATTTCTTTTAGGAAAAAGAAGGGGAAAAGCTCATGTTATGACAAGATTGAAAGTAAAAAGGGAAAGGTGAGGTGACATCTGCAGCAGGAATGCTGTGTTTATTAACACTGCCTCTCTGAGTATAACCTATAAATACAAAATTTGGGCTCCAGTGACTATACTGTGGGTTTTTTTCCTTTATTTTTCGATAGAACATGTTGGTGAAAAATGCAAGCAAACAGCTTAAATCATATGAGCAGGCAGCTGAATATGAATAAACTGGTTCCTGTGGATGAATTTGATGGGGTCTAATCAATGCCTTCAGCTTGTCACTATTCCCTGTCTGTAGATACAAGACACAGAGCTGACATTCCATGATGATTTCTGCCATTAGTAGGGAATTTGATCTATTTCACTTCTGCCAATTAGGATTTTGACTTCTGTGTGCTGGGCAATCCTGTCTTCACATCTTTCCTAGAAATGATTCCCCACTTTGGGTTGTAACATAATTCTTAACACCTGGGGGAATTGTAGCACTCTGTAAGCTGTTAGACTTACATTTCCCTCTGTAATGTGCTAAACAATAGCCAAAAAAACAGAATCACTGTTTTTTCTTCCATGCTTTTAGTTTCCTAGCTATCTAGGCTTTGCCCAGCTCAGTGCACACAGCTGTATTTAATTTAAATACAAAGCAAATGCAGATGCCCATAAAAGATCAGCAGAATTAATTATGTTCGGAGTGCTGGAAGAGCCACTGGGAAGCTTCTTGTCAGCATCTCCTACCCACTCTGCTCCGTCTGTAAGCTCTGGATGACATCTGACTCAAGCACTCCTTTAATTTATAACACTGGCAATTAAATGGCAGTTCTCCAGCCTCTGCCCTAGGGAATAGAGCTATAATAGGCTTTAGAGGTAAAGCTACTATATTGCAGGACGGATTTTGTGTAAAACGCTAATGTTATCATGTTGATGCCCTTCAGCAAATACAGTTATTCAATAAATTAAACATTTTTATGATATTCTCCTTGACATTTAATAGCATACTTTAATAAGTTAATGTATCTCTGCAAATTTTTTTTCTGCTGGCACCTAGCAATCCAGAGTAGCTCTAATTTGCAGGTGTTACTTGCTGTGCTTGTGATGAACTAATAAAATAATTCTAGCAAAGTCTGCCAACACACTGGAGCTTTGAATACTTCTTAAATTTCTCTAATCGTTTATTTTAATTGCTGATAAACCAGAGCTGAAATGACATTTGGTTTTAGTGTAGAAAGGAGTTATTATACACTTGTTTTGTTGGTGCTTTGGTCACTGCTGTTCTTTATGTGTCTGTAGTTTAGCTAGGTCACTGGGGCCAAATCACCCATTGCTCTCAAAGTCCTTTAAAATTTGTTGGACTGGAACATGTAGCAGAACTGTTACATGATTCTGTATCTGATAATGGAAGGAGAAGAATGTAAGACAGAGGAATATTCCTAAGAGAGTATTTCAAGTTCTGCCAAGGTGTTAAACAGAAAAGGGAGCCTTGATTCAAGTGTGTATGTACTTACTTGGAAGGAAGGTTGGAGGTGTGAAAGGCAAGTAGCAGCTGGGACCTTATTCTTCATTTATTTATTAAGATAAGAGTGTGAGCAAGTAGTGGTGGTTGGTGGCAAATGGCAAGGTGGAAGGGGAAAAACTGCTGCTGCTGCCACATGGTTCTGTGCAGGAGGGAAGGGGTTTTTAGGTTCTCCATGTGAAGCCCACTGCTGGTGTTTGCATCAGGCAAGCTCTGCATAGTACTTCACTGCTTTATTTTAAGCTGTTTCTGCCATGCAGTCAGAGTGTAACTTGTTTTGGATTGCGCTGCAGTGGTGGGGTTTATGCTGATTTCTTTTGAAAGATACCAGCTCTAAAACGGGTATTTGTCACTTACTTCATGCAGCTCAGAGACACCTGTCACTGCATGGCTTCTGGGTGTCAACAGGCTGGGTAACCTGTCCCCAGGGTGCTCTGTCCCCCAGCACCCTTGTGATCTGTAACAGGGAATATCAATGAGATTGAATTTATCATGGCTGAAGGCAAGAACCAGAAGGAAGAGGGTTAAGGATTTTACCTTTGTGCTTTTCCTGTCCTTTGATCTGGCACATAACTGATAGAAGGTTCTTGACACAGACAGGGGGGCTACTATTTAAGAGACTGGACTCCTGCAGTCTGGATACATTTGTAGCTGGAATTGGGGCATGTGTGGTCTGACTGACATTTCTTTGGCATCTTTCTGTTTAATTCCCACACACTTTGATCAGACCACACATTTCCTGTTCAAATTATAATGCATTGAGCATCTCTTGTGCCAGCCCTGAGCCACACCTGCAGAAAACTACTGCTGTGTTAGGGAGCCAATGACTTTATTAAAGATTCCCTGTTCTAGGGGTCTGAAGAGAAGTCTTCATCATCCTCAGGTCCAGCCTTCCTTGCTAGATTTAAGCAGCAGATCTTTGAGCTATGCAAATGGGCCAAATAATCTTTCTGGGGATCTATCAATTTCTGTTTTATTTTTAATTATTGATTTTTTTTCAATCAGATCTCATATGTTGCCTTTTGCCCAGTCAGCACTGCCCCACAATTAAGTCTTTCAAGAAAATTCATTGTTCCAAAGCCAAAAAGTGAGTTACATGGTTTTTTAATCTGAAGTCAAGCATTTTTGTGATATAACCATCCTGGTCAAATTAATTCTTACTGTTGGAGACAGCAGGAATGAGTGCCAACATTTTAAGTCTATTTCAATTTGCTTTAATTGGGTGTATAATTAATTTTTTTACAACTAATCAATCCCCATACTATAATTGCAATTATCAAATAATGGAAAGACTCTTTAGAAATTTTGTAAAGCAAGATCTTGTTAAGATTCTGTTAAAGAAAAATCTGTGAACTATTTCAATTTATTTTCATTTCACCCCAGAGGATTTTTTTCCCCACCATCCTAAGTCAAAGGGCAAAATGCACAAAGGCAATTGGCAAAGATAAATATCTTCAGGGTGATCATAACATCCAGGGAAAGGCATATTTTTTTCTAATTCAAAATATTCCTCAGTGTCTTTTTGTTCTGGAGTAAGTGCAGGCTTGTAAACTGTGACTGCATCTGGCACAGCATAAGAAGGGGAAACTTGCTGGTTTTATCAGCAGTGGATAGAGGAGAAGGTGCACAAGCCAGAGGGAAATAGGCACCTGAGACCAGTTTCAGATAACATAAGGAGATGCAAATGTAAGTCATCTCCATGGGACATTAAATCTGATGGACAGTGTGATACTCTCATTCCTTGGACCATTGCTTTCAGATTTGAGCACAGACCTCAGGCTTTAATGTCCTGACCAAGAAATCACTGACAATGTAAACCAAAAGAGGTTTACATCAGCATTCTGCTTGATGCAGTGGGATCCCACACAGACAAACAGGCATGCTGGCACTCTTGGGCTTGCTGTGGTTGAGGGGCTCAGATTAAAGGCCTTGCATCCTTCACACTTGCTTTGTGACCAAGAATTGTCACACGTACACCAACATGACCGCAGAGCTTCTGGGAGGTCACGTCACAGCAGGAACTTCCCAGAGATGGGTGTGACCGAGAGGGAAGGGGCAGGTGGAGATAAGGGGTAAGACAGCAGAGGATCAGCTGGGCATTTCCACACACCCACAGAAGTGCTGCATAAAAGAGCTGACAATTTATTTGTGGCCTCAGACTGGGCATCATGTGGCTAGAGCTTCTACACATCTTTGGTGTGAGGTTGTAGAGTGTATCAACCAAACTTCTTGTAAAATGAACCCAACTGACTGAATAGGAGGATGTTAAAACATTTGGCCTGCTGCTGTCAGAATGTAAGAAAGGCACAGTAAAGAAAAAATCAGGTGATATGAAGTGTGATAATAGTGGTGTTTTCTGTGTGATAATACTAACAGTCTAGATCAGAATCCTGCCAACACCATCTCTCTTTGAAGTGGAATATTTAAGATATAAATAGAGAAAAATCTTGTCCATACAATTTGTGTCACAGCCAGCAACTCAGCTCAGAACTTCTGCCTCCATGGCTTGATCACCCTGCAAAATATTTATTAAAAACTAGATCCCCGTCTGCATTTTTTGCTGCTACAAAAGGACATTATTTTCCCTATTTTCCCATGGATACCATACCAAACATATCCCAACAAAACAGCAATTAACATCAGCATAGATTGACTAACATGTGTCAAAAATTGCCAGGATAACCTGAATCCAAATGGGTAGGTATAAAAGCTGTCACCATGGTAACCCTAAACTCGAACTATAGTTTTCTTATTCACAGTCATAAAGTCTAGAAGGACAGCTTAAAAACCACATCATCTGCATGGCAGAAGAAAAAGAGAAAAGAGCAGTTAAATGAAGTTCTGCCTGTGGAGGAGCAAAGCCAGTTATCCATAACAATCTCATTGCCTGCAAGATGCAAATGCAGGATTTGTGATGGAGTGAAATAATAACGAACAAGATGGGAGTGAAGGCAGAACCCGGAAAAGACAAATCCTGCCAGACTGTGACTATGAAGTGGAACTAGGGAAAAAGATGAATGGGAGAAAAAAAATCATCTGTGAAGCCAGCAGCAAACAATGGCCACAAAAAGCTGCAAATGCTGGAAATGAACATCAGTGCAATTACTGAAGTAAATTAAGTGACAGTTGTCAATGGACTGAGAGCTTTTCCAGAGAGGCAATGAGAGGAAAAAACTTAGAAATAAGATTGAACCTTTAATTTGCCTGTTTTCAAGTCCAAGGTTTGGGTGTTTCATCAGAGCTTTGCATCTGGATTTGTCTGAATTCAGCCCCTTTCCTGGGCACTGGCCAGCCCTGCTGCTCAGTGAAGTGGTGATGCATTTGGGCTGGGGAGCTGTACAGATGTTTCACATCTCTATCAGTCCTTCTTGCAGTGAGATTAAATGCAAATGTGAAAATGCAAGAGATACTCCTAAACAGCACGGCCTTGTGGCAGTGTGGTGCCCCAGTGGCTACCTTCAAGTGCTGGTGATGATGGAGATTCCAGGGATTTTGCCTGGCTAGCAGAAACCCCTGCTAGCTGTCATCCATATCTAAGCACCCTCACACAATGCCAGCTCCTTCTGGTCTCAGCACCAATTGAAACATCATGAAAATATTTATTACCAAAAAATGCTTCTTAGTTTGGGTGGATGTCTACTATACCAAGGGAATTTGTTTTCTTGCTTTAAAGTGTTTACCCCCCCATCAAGGTGTGTACATTAGACCTCCCCAGCCCAGGCCATGGCTCAGCTTGCTGTGTCCCCAGGAGGTGTGACGGGGATGTCTGCCGGCTGTGTGGTGGGGAGAAGGATCCTGCTGGTTGTCAGCAGTGCTCCAGCTCTGGGACACAGTCCCTTGCTTGATTATATAGAATGAGTATCCAGGGAGGCTGCAGCCTCTGTATCTGCACTCTGCTCACACCTTGTGACCACCTGTTTTGCTTTGGGACACATGCCTTTTCCCCGTGTTCGAAATTTTTTCTTCAGGTTTCCACCGTAGGCAAAAATTTGGTTCAAAACAGCAGCCCACATACTGAGGAATTAATCTAATCAATACCAAGACACCAGTGCTGCACAGACCTAAGCTCCCCATCAGTCTCCTGGTGTTTACAGTTTGGTTTGACCTATGCAATAAATCCTAAGTGGCTTGCGGGCTGCCTACCAGCAGTGCTTCTTTTCATGTGCTGCCTGTAGCAGAAGCACTGCCCAGAAGGTCCTGATGCTATTAATCTCTCCTCAAGAGAAATTAAAAAGTCCTAAAACCTTTCCTTAACTCTAATCCTTTTGTTGTCCTTCTGTCATTCAGTTCACTTTCTGTGTGATTTTCAAGCTAGAGCTGACCAGAGTTGAAAGTAGTTTATAATGAAAGCATGCTCCACTGGTTTATTTAATGGCATTAGGTTACAGAGACCATAGAGCATACATCTGATTTCCACTGATGATCAGAACTGCAAAACCAAATGTAAAAAAAAGTCACCTGAAGCAATCATAACATTTTTGCCCCTTTTGCTGCAGCTAGGTTATTAACAACCTAGAAATCTGCCCTGTCCTGTATCTCAATTGATTTGAAATATGGTGGAAAACAAGCTTCCAGTATTGCTAATTGTGCATAACATTTTAACAGCTGCTGTGTTTCATCATAAATCTGTGTATTTGGGGGAAGAAGCTAAGGGTTGTTGTGCAGTGAAATCTCAAAAACTCTGGGTTTTAAAAATATTGTCAGGGTTACAGGGGTGAAATGTGCCAAGAACTAAAAAAAAAAAAAAAAGAAAAAAAAGGAAAGAAAAAAGTTATTGTGGCTTTAAAAAGTCAATTTTCAAAGCAGTTTTTCAGTTTTGCTTTCAAGAAATTGCTGTGCAAACTATAAAGAGGAAGGTGTGCTTCTGCCAGACCTGCTCACCCAAACCAAGCAGCCATCAATCTGTCAGAGCCAAGGTGGAAATGTGCAACCCCCACAGCAGTGGCCAGGTAAGGGACAGGGCTAGGGACAGCCTGGCTGTAGTGGGAGGGAGCATTGGTCCCCAGCACCAGGCACCAGTCCCACCTTGGTGTGACTCAAGAGGGTTTCTGCTTTCCTTCTCTAGCCTTGCTGACTACAACAGGACCATGCCAGCCTCCACACTGCACATCTGCTGCACATGGACAGTGATATTTACTTGCCATGGATATTTTATGGAGACAAAACACTGATTCCTGAGTCAGTCAGTAGACCTTCTATGATGACTCCTGAGCAGCCAGTGTGTGTGGTGCATGCTAAAAGGGAAAACCAGAATTCTTCAAGTTTATTTGCTCTTGTTGTATTACCCCAAGGCAGTACAGCAGAGAATCAGTCCCTTTCCAAATCATGCTGGAGGTAGGAATGTAATTATCATTGCCTTCAGTGCTGAAAAGCTTCTAAAAGCTCTTCCATTTTTGGGACACAATGGTCTGTGAATCTCTCTAGACTGAAGATTAATGCACCTGCTTCTGCATCCCTGTCACTCGATTCAGTCATCTCCCTCTCCTGGAATGTGTGTTTGCCACTGTAAGCACACCAGAACTCCAGGAGCAGGCAGCCCTTGCAGAGACCTGTCTCAGGCTGCAGAGGCACCTCTGGTATGTGTAAACTCCTGGAGAGGACTTGCTCAAAACTGCTCACTTTGTGGATAAAGCTAAGATTTTTTTTCTTCAAAATTTGACTGACATATATTATCTTCGTCCGACGAAATCTCGGAGTTAAGTGGGGTTTGATCTTTGTGGTGGCAGCAAAAGTACAGGTTTTACTGCTTAAGAAAACTGATTTTCTTGCTGACTGATTTTCTCAGAAAAATTCAAGGCAAAACCCATAAAATCCTCAGTATTTTGTGCATCTGATCACATTATCACACTGCTCATCTGCAAATCTCATTTTGATCAGCTTATATTGTCTTTTTCAGTATCTTGCTGATGACATCTGCTTCACATGGATTTATTTGATGTCTAGTAGCCTTCTTGTGCTGTCCTTCAGAGTTTATATTTCATAGAATCATAGCACTTGCATTGGAAGGGACCTTAAAGATTACCTAGTTCCAACCCTGCTTCTGTGGACAGCAACACCTTCCACTAGCTGACGTTGCTCAGAGCTCCATCCAACTTGGCCTTGAACACTTCCAGGGATGGGGCATCCACAACTTCTCTGGACAACCTGTTCCAGTGCCTCACCATCCTCACAGTAAAGAATTTCTTCCTAACATCTAATCCAAACCTACCCTCCTTGTCCTGTCACTACATGCCTTTGGAAACAGTCTCTCTCCATCTTTCTTGTAGCTTCTCTTCAGGCAGTGGAAGGCCAGATCAAGTCACTCCAAAGCCTTCTCTTCTCCAGACTGAACAATCCCAATTCTCTTACCCTCTCCCCACAGAAGAGGTGCCAAAATGTTTATTGACATAATCGCCTTCTGTCTGAGCACTTATGCTTTATGAATAGAGAGAATAAAATTAGTATTTTTTTTTTCTTGAAGCATTATATATTACATGTTAATGAAGGCTGTAACCATATGGGAGGTGTGTTATTTCTGAACAAAATGGCTGCAGCTCTGTGCTTGGGTCAAAAAGCTTGGGAACAGACAGGCATTGAAAGCTTCACAGCATTCCTGAGCACCCGACAGGTGTCTGACATGTAAATGACAGTATAATTCTGTCCATGAGAGACAGAGGAAATTATGCTATTGCTAATTTTCTCTACATGAAGCCAGGTAATTGACTAGATTTAAAAAAAAGTTGTGCACAGTATAGTAATGGTAATTTGCTGTGTAACTGATATTTATTTTACAGGGCACCTCATACATACGGGAAAAACTAGGGGAATTTGTGTTCTATGTATAAAATGATTTCTTAGGAAGAGGCCCACAAAGTGAAATCTGTCTCAGAATTATATGAAATATCTCGCATGGAAAATCTGACCCTCTCACATAGTGTTTTTTTCTGCACATCACACTCTGTGATCTGCAGAGTCTTCTCTCAGGCATTGCTCCCAGGGAATGGAAACCTGCACAGCGGAGTGGTAAATAAGTGAGTTTTTGAATTTTCAAACATGACAACCACTTTCTGCTGCTTGCACAGCACAGAGAAAGGAAAATGCAAAATTCAGCACCCCAGACTGGCTTCTTACCTATTTTTTCCCACTCTTCCTCTGTGTGCAAATAAAACACAGTAGTCCTTCAACCAGCAGAAGTCTGCAGATACCAGCCAGAGCCTTCCTGCTCAAGGCAGTGGACCTCATTCATCAGCTGTATGTTCATTAGGTGGAATTCTCTCTCTCAGCTGAACGAAGCATTCCACATAAGCACAGGCACAGTACAGCATCATCACCTAACGCTTGTGCTGGTGTGGGTGGTGTCCTGCTGGTCCTGATAGCCACTGGGAGCAAAGTGATTGCTTTGCAGGCTGTTCCAGCACCCCAGACTGAGATGTCCACACAGCTCCTAAACCCATGTGGCTCCTAGACTCCTAAGTAGCACCTCAACTAATTTTCTCCAACTTTTTTTCCTTTTGCTTTGCCCACAACCAACTACTTTTCCAAGTCACAGACAGCAACAGGAAGCTGTTGGGTTTGTGCAGGGTGCCTTGATCTTAATATTTTTCTTAGAAATGTCACTCTGTTGTCACTCTCATAATTTCTGCAGGTTTTTGCTTTTGGCAGACATCAGCAATTGTTTTTTCTCATTCTCCTGTTCATCCATGTCTTCCTCAAGAAAGGATCTGTTACAGGAATTTTCTCACCCCAAAGAATTGTACTCTTGTAAGAATAAGCAGTGGAGTTTTCATGGTGCAGAATTTTGCCTAGGATATTCCCAGGCGATTTGAAACCTGCTTTGCTTATTGCCATGAGACTGCATGTGTGCTGATCAAACTCACCTTTTTCATTTTCCAAAGGAAAATATTTCATTTTTACTCTGAGCATGATTTTCAAGTATATTGGTTTGCTCCACAGCAGATGTGCTTCTTACATCAAGTTTCCTCTAAATTCAGTGGAAGAAGCTTGTGGAAGCATCTTTAGCTCTACTATTTCTCTGATTTCAGTGTAAGCTTTTACTTCCCTTTTGCGAGTCATAGTCTCCTTCATATTTTCAAAGCACTGATTCAGATCAAAACTTTGGAATCATCCATAATGGTTTTACTCAGTCCTTGACGAAATTATCTTTTTTTTTTTTTTTGGTAATATATACATAGATCTTGACAGGTAGGTCACCAACCAATTTTTCAGAGGTTTATACTTCTATTTTATTAAGTACACTTACAGTGACAGTTTGGCCTGATGATTTTTTTTTTCTGAGGTATGATTAAACTCAGCTGGCTTTGCATTTGAATTTTGCATTTTATGTTGCTCAGTTGTACCTTCTACTCCTGTTTCTTCTGAGAACTGACCTGACTTGAAAATAGCTTATGGATGGTCATAAATTGCAATTCTTAGTAAATTTGCTATTTGTCACAAAACTGTCTCCTAACTCTTCTGAAAATCCCTTCTTTGCCTCAGGTCTTGTAAACTATCAACTCTATTAATGCCTTGCACTTGCCTGTGGCTCTGCCTGTCTCTCGTTCCGAGACACTGTATATTACTTACTCCAAAACTCAGTATGTTTACAGTGCCCACGGGAATGAAAAAGCAGAAGACCTTGTAAACTAAATCGTTTCCTAATTAACACATTTAATCTAAAACACCCCGGCATCTTAACTTGAGGGGGAGAAAGAAGGAAGAGAAATGTGCTATCCTTGAGAACACTCTTCCTGTGCTTATCTTGAAGGCACAATTATAGACCTCTGGAAGGTTGCTCTAACCTACACCTCTAGCCCTCTGCAGCAGCTGGAAGAGTGTCTTGCTGCACTCACATCCCTTTCAGGCACAGCTCCTTCCCTTTTACACCGCGCTTTGCTGCTTTCTCTTCAGCCATTTAAGACCAAGTGCTATTGTCCTCTGCTGCTGCTGCTGCTGCTGCTGAAGCACGGCAAGACTTTGAAACAGTCTCCATGACAATCAGAGACGTGCAGTCTGGATCCTGATGGGGGTGATACATGGCTGTGATTGTATCCTGCCGAGCAAGGTACGTGTATGCAGCTGCTGGAAGATGTGGGTTAAAAACTGCTGGTTCCTCCCTCCTTTTACAACCATGCATGGTGCTACGGGGAAGCCTCTTTGCTCTGTGCTGCCACAGTATCTCCTTTTCTGGAGATGTTCCCCAGGGGCTGATTCTATCTGGTGTGAGGTTTAGAAAGGGATGAGAAATATTAATGGCTGAATGATTATAATGCCTTGGAAAATGGAGCTGAAAGTGCAGTGTATAGAGATCAAAATGAAACACAGTATCAGGCTGTGAGATTTTGAATTATATCAAAAGGGAATTTATTCCTCCTTTTTAACTTCTTGTTACCTGCAGAGCTGAATTCTTAAAACATCGGTTCCTGCCTATTATGGCAGTATGCTGTGTTCTGTCCAGTTCCTGTAAAATGAAGTTTCAAAATACAAAAGGATGTGCTAGTTTTAGGTACATCAGCCATTCATACAGAACAAAATATTCAAATGCTATGATTTATAAAGTACTGGATGGCAGTAGACTGGTTTTTTCCTTGGCCTTATGATGTAAAAATGAGGACAAATGCTGTGGAATGAAAATGAACATGAATTCTCTCTGATGAGCAGGACGTAACCTGTTTTCTGATTGTCCATGCCAATGTCTTTGCCCATTTTTTAAATGTGATAAAACAGCTTTATGCTGATGCTGCTTTAGTTATCATAAAATTCCCTCTTCAGGGCAAACTTCAGTGACATTATATTCCTTTATTTATTTATCTCCCTATATATATTCTTTTATTACCAGGTTCTTTGTGTCACATTTGAGCCAAGAAACATAATCAAAAGGTATCCTGAATACTGAAATACTAGATACTTGTATGTGTTTTTAATGGACCATGTGCAAACAGCCATATAAAGTTAGTGAAGGTGAGAACTGTACAGCATGACATATGGTGAATAAAATTGATAATATTGGAACAGTAATGAGAGCTATGTAATGCTTATGTATCTATTAATATCTGTATCCACATCCACCCCCATGTATTCTAAATATATGTACAGTAGCTCTAACTTTCAGCAAGTAAAATGAGAATTCATAATGCAGTAGAAGGGAAAGAGCATGAAAATGAAAACAAAGGCAAAGCCCCAATAAAACTGAAGCAGTCAGGAGGAACAAAAGAAAAAAGATACCTATTAAAATTCATTTTATAAAAGGAGGACTGTGGATTGTAGGGAGCTACTTCCAGTGAAAAAAATGTTTGAGAGAAGCTTCTTGGGGTTTTTTTGCAGCAGAAATCTTTGACCTTTCATGTGTACTGTGACCATAAAGGCTGTGTCTTGAGACAGAGGGAGTAAGATAAGACAATGTTTGGATATTTTAGGATGAATAGAAAGCATTTTCTTCATCTTTCTTCACACGACCTACCAATGATAGACCTAACCCTTTAGAAAATTCTTTATGTCTGCTTTAACCTTGGCTCCATCTAGATGCTTTGGTCATCTTGTCTAGTGTGTCAGCCTTTATGTTTACTGACTTGTGCCAAACACTCCATAGGCCGCTTCTTTATGGACAATTTCTCTTTTACCCCAGCATATTCTCTGACAGATTTTAATATCATTCTGACATTTTAGCCTTTTCTTTCCACCAGACTCCCATTCCTTATTTCATTAGGAACACAATTTTACCTGCAAATTCTTAATCTTCTTTCATGCCAGAAAGAGGCTTGGAGAGAATCTCAATTAGAACTACATGAAAAATATCCAGAGAAATCTCTTGAGATGTCACAATAATACCAATGCATAAACCATTTTAAGTACTATGTTGCTAGGAGGGAACTAGGTCCTGTGGAAATATGTCCTGATGGGAGTGGGTCCTGACCTCCATGTTAGAAGATGGTATCTCAAACAAAGAATATGCACACCTGGCTCAATGCCAAGAGAGACCTGGTTGGGAACAAGGCCAGGGCAATCAGGGCAAGAGCCAGGACACTGAGAACTGAGCCCAAGGTACAACCAAAAGAGTAAAGGAAATAAGGAGACTCAGCACATTGATTCTGGCATGGATCTCCAGCCAAGCCCAGGCCATGTAGCTGTTATATCTGTTATACCTATTGTGAAATCAGTCCAGAGATAAAAGTCCTCTGGGTCTCTCAACATGTTCTTGCTGACTTTTTGTTCCTATTGCTGCCTGTATTTCTATTCTTTTCTCGCTTGCTAATTGCACCTTTTCAATGTTAATGTCACATACTTGGTCACTGCTCAGTCTGTGCATTTCTAATTTAATCAGTCCTTGGGCACCAGCTCCTCTCAGTGCTCTTATTTGTGCTGTGCTTCTTTAAACAGCCCCGTCGTCTGTGAAAATCTCACTAGAAATGGAGAAATATTCCCCACACATTTCATCTCAGTCTTGCAGAGAATGACTCTTGCTTCTCTTAGCTGCTGCATCTTTGCATACACAAGCACAAGCTACACTGACCTTTTCTACTACCATATTTCTTTGACGCTTGAAAGTAACTTGCTGGGTTTTATCCTCTTAGACCTTATGACGTTTCTGTCATCAAAGAACCTTCCTCTAATAGAAATCATCTTCTAAGCTAATTTTCCTTTCTCTAGTGCTTGTCCTTTATGTTATTTTTCCAAGCTGATTCTTGTTCTGTGACTTTTGGCCTGTGTTACTAAATAATCCCTCTGTCCCATGTTGTTGGCCTCTATGTTTTTCTTGTCTCTTCTCAATTTAGTGTAACACCTATGAATTTTATTAATATGTTGTTTACGCCTCTTTCTAGCTCATTCCAACTGAGATTATTCTGTAATTCTGTGACTACTGGAAGTATTAAATCAGGCAAGACCAAAGACTGATCCTTAAATATTTACCTGTCCTACTCATAAACTGGTGTTCTTCTCTTTGTCTGTTAGCCTTGTTTTGGTCCTTCATTCCAGACTTCAGACCAAATGAGATATTTTTTTGCACAAGCAAGTTCAGTCAGGCTTTTAAAGGATGTTTTTGGGAAACATTGGAGGCAATATTTAATTCTCATGCTCTCCAGCTTTATGTCAGTGTAGCTGCCTGGCTTTGAGGCAGAGGAAGATCAGACCAATAGTTTTAAAAAATGGCTTAAATCCAAGAGTATTACATTTATTCTGTTCCACTCATCCATTGATTTGGTAATTCCATAAAAAAAGTATTTTCTTTGTCAGGCAAGATCTATTCTTTATAAATCCTGCCTCTTATTGCTCATCATTGCATTATTCTCTGCAAATGAAGTGACTATATCTTAAGACTTTTTCTATTGTTTTTGTCCTTTTCCAGGGCTAGAAGCTAAATGTATATCATTGTAATTAGTAAGAACTTTCTTCATTCTTTTATGAATGCTGAGACAGTGCCACATTTGCTTTTCTGTTCAGCATTGGCAGAAGGAGGAGAGATAAAGGCATAGCTGTCTCCTTCCCCTCTTAGCACCTTCACACACCTGTGGTGTGTGATTCTAACCACTTGATGGTGCAGGAGATGTGGTGGAATGTGCCCATCACTGCTGCTTCTAAATCTCAAGATTTTGCAAGATAGTTTATGATGAATGTTATAGTGGCTTTAAGAGAATCCAGGAAGAATGAGTTGTATCATGTTTCTTTTCTTAATTTTTTTTTTTGTTTCCATTTCTCATGGCCAATAGCATTTTGTCTGGAAAGTATTAAAGGTCCCCAAGGGATGTGCTACCAGAGTGTGACTATCTTATGCCTATGTGCCTGTATCAGAAGATGATCAGGGTATACTTGGTTTAAACACTGCTAGAATTGCCCCATAATTTGTTCCTGACTTATTCTGCAGCTGTGTCCCAGTTTGAAAGGTACATTAAGCAATGTTTCTGAAAGTACTTTGAGTTTTATTTCCACAAGGGCAGTACTACTGACCATTCAGTTCCTCTGCTGTCCTGTGCATTTGGCCACTACCAAACATCAGCAAACACAATCTAATTTCTGGTGTAAGATATTAGCCAGACATTTAAGAAAGTAAAGTTAGGTTGCCTTGAGATAGGGAGGTGAAGTTATTTAAGAGGCACAGTTGACTCCCTCAACTGGTTTGAACTTCAGCACCTGAAGAAGTACACCTTTCTCCTCTCCTAAGAAAAATAAATATTAGAAGGCCTGGAGAGCAAGTGCATCTAGAGCTACATGGCCTAGAATCCTAGTGTGAGATGTTATGGATTCATGTGTGTTCTCACCTGAAAAATCGAGGTTTACTTTGAAAAACTAGGTTTTTAACTAATTCACCGACTTGCAGCATAAGTAACTTAGATATTTATTTTGTTGCTGTTCTTGCTCCGTGGTGCTGGGCAGAGCTTTGCACTGGTGTTCACAGCTGTGCAAGCTGCAGCTGGGAAAGGACAAGGGCTTTGCTGGGGTTCTGTGAATATGTTGTGTTTTTGTTTGGGTTCTGACATGGCAGACTTTCTCTGAAGCATGGCTTCTCATTTACCTCACCATCCAACCAGGAAAACACTGTTGTATTCCTAAATTATTTTTTCTTTCTAGGGTACTACAAAATAAGAACTATAACAGCAAAAAATGCAGTTAGCTACTACTGAGCTCACTGACAGCTCCAGGCTGAGAAGCCACATTTAACAGTGGCTTCATGTAGGACGGAGAAAGGGATGGCTTTACTTCGCATTGTAAAGTTTGATCATCCACAAGTGAATTTACATCTTGCTCAGTTGTACCCTCATGTGGGAAAGATGAGGTATACCCCTAAGGAAAGAAACCACTGCAACAATATTCTCTAAATACACCACTGACTGTAAACCAAAGCAGAGTAGATCATTGGGTTTCAAAAATATTAGAAAATATTCCGTTTTTGGTGTCCATGGTCTTTCAAATTATATATGTTTATTTCCACTTACACCTATATGTGTGTCTGTGTGTATATATGTATATATACACATATTTATACATACATATTTATATTTATCTGAACTGAACTGCTTACTAATTAGAATCAATACAATGTGTTGTCTGCCTCCTGTTCATTGTGTCTGCTTTCTTGTTCTGCAGTCAAACCCTAAATGAAAGCAAGTTCCTTTTTCCTGGGAAGTGTATGATCAAAGGAAGATCAAAGCAGAATCTGAGCTCAGGGTGTTTAATTTTTGGCTGATCAAACACAGATATGTTCCCCTGCGTTGAAATGAAGGTTGGAGGAAGTTAACTAACTAGCTATAACATTTCCTTTGCGTTATCAATTGGCAGTTCAAAGGGCTCCTCCCAAATCAGAAATAAACTCTCTTTGCTACGGAGGGCGTACTAACCACAGACATCCTTGCAAAATCATCTTGCAGGTGAAATACAGAGTCATACACAGAACCTACGTCAGTCTGAAAGTCTGCTTGGGAGTTCTTTCTGGCCCCTATTTGTCCACTTAGTGGACATCCAGCTAAGTGGATTGTACTGCAGAGTAGAGGGCCAAATGCAACAAGAGCAGCAGTTGCTCGCACTGCTGCTGTGTTTTTTCATGTACTGTTTTCTCCAGAGAGGTAGCTGGACCCTCACAAAAGCTGGGAAGATGCAATTCAGACATCAGCACTATCAGTGGGCAGGTTATATGGCCCACGCTTTTGATATCACTCTAATCTCTGAAAGCTAGGTTGTTTTAAGACATGACATTTAAGATACTCCCTGCTAATGTTGTTAGCATTAACTGTTATAGCCCTGGCTATACTTGTTGTGCAAATAAGGATCTGATTCTTCCTTTGATCTTGCTAAGTTGCTTAGAGTCCAAAAGATGTCAGTAATCCTAGCAGTGTATAACAGCAGCTTATAAAACAAACATTTGGAAATAACTTCCAAATTATATTTAGAAGTGAAAACAAAAGTGATAAAAAAATTTCAGGCTCTACAGATATGGACACTGATTCAAATAATTAAGAAAGAGCTAGAGGACCATGAGTTAATAGAGAGCTTCCAGAAGTTGCTTTAAATGTAGATAACTGAGATCGCATGTGTACATGTGTAGGGGAAGATCCCAAAAATTCTTTAGGGAAAATTGGGTAGCATGGTCTCCTAACATGATTGTATTTCCTAGTAAATCCCATCAAACCTCTGAAATCTAACAGAGACTTTTTGTTCCAGCTGGTGACTAGAACAGGGACAAAAGTTTTCTGGTAAAATTACTATCAGAACATCGACAAGAGTATTACCAGGTGAGTTAACATTACTCCCAGAACAAGGAAGGTGAAAATCCTGTAGCAGGGTATACAGTAAATGGTCCACAGCTTAAGATTTTAAAAGGTTAAGCTTTTAAATGCAGATCTGAGAGGAGCTGGTGCTTGCTCAACCATTTGTCCCTCTGGTGTATCTGGAGGTGGTGCTCAGGCTCTGCTCTGAGTGGACAGGTTTCACACTGAGAGGCATGAAACCAAGTTGGTCTCAAGCAAGGTCAGACTTGGAGAGGCCAAAAAAAGTGTTCCCCTGCCTCACTCTGCCATGGGGTATGGTCTGACTCTCCTCTCCATCATTAAAATATTATGTTTCCAGTACATTCTCTGGGTATCTAAAATGTGTTCACTCAAAACGTTTCCCAAGCAGTTTCCTCCAGACTTGCTGGGGGAGCAGGTGCAGGTAAGGAGGGTTCCTGTGCTATCCTGTTCTCTCTTACTGGGAGAAATAAGTGCTCACCTACAATAAGCAAAACCATGTAATCTAAGTAAATGTGTTTATTGACACACAGTGGATGTGTTCTGCAATTCCATTACAGACAATCGCCCGTGGAATCGCTGACATTTGCAGACAGAAAAGGAAACAAACCTGTCCTGTTCCTGTCACCTCGGCAACACAGTCAAGCACAGACATTGACACTTCAGAGAGAAGTGCTCATCTGTATCTTCCAGCACCCAAAGGTAAAAGGTTTTACTAAGAAAGCGGTATGAGAGGAGTATATTTAAACCAGAGCAGAACAGAAGATTTATGCTATCTGCTGTGGGTGCTTCAAGAAGCCTGTGGTAGTAAAAGTCTATGAAGACTGAAGGATTAGAAACACAGCCAGAGTCAAACAAAACTCCAAGAGGGCACTTTGGTACAGACCTTGAACTTCAATGGAAATAGAAGAGACAGAATAGTTTGCTTATAAAATATAGGCACTAACTGAAAGTAATTGGGTCCTGCCACTAAATAAATTACCATTCATATGCTGAGGCTTCCTAAGTGTGTGGGTGCGTGCTCTTAGCCCTTCCTGGCTGTAAGATAAAAAAATGTGTTAACTTAAACCACCTTCACAGAACCAAAGCTGGTGCATGTTGGATTTCAGTTCAGCATTGAGCATGTGTGTGCTCAGTAACAAGTGGTACCTGTTAAAGTGACATGAACTGCTCACAGATCTCAGATTATGCAGTGATAGGTGTACTAGAAGCCGAAGACACAGAAAACTTCTACTGGGCTAAAAACTGTGTAGCTCTATTGATCTGATGCCAGCTGAAGATTGAGCCTATTGCACTTAAAGAACAGATATCTACTTTGGCTTCTAATAAAAAAAAAAATCAAAAGAAATGGTAACTACACAACCTTTTCCTGGCTTTTGTTCTAAGACTCAGCAAAGCTGGTGAGGGGCAAATGTCGAACACTTGAACAGGCACAATTTAGTTAGAGACTCTCAGCACAGGCAGAAAAAAGAAGTTCAAACTTGGCCATGTTGGCTTATCTCGCCCAAGGGAAGAAAATGGGAATGAAGCAGGGTGGATGTGTGGGCATCCTTCACAAGGACTTTGGATAGCTTTCAGTGCCCACTGAGAGAGTAATCTGTAAGGTTAACAAAGGAACCCTGGTGATTAAATGCTCAGTTGGTTTGCTAACAGAAACCAGAGATGGCAAATGGGACAGAGGGGTAGAGAGAGACAGTGGGATAAGAGTGACAAGTGGCAATATGTTGAGCCTGTTCTGTTTCAGCTATATATAGGAGGTAGCGGTTATCCTACAGAAGGAAATGTAGAACAAGATGTGCAGATTTGGAGATGATGTGGAACTGACAACCTGAGAAATGCCATCCACAAAGGAAGTAAGTCGAAGATGCTGAGAAATCTGCCTTATGCGTAGGATATGAGGGATGAGCAGGCAGTGCAAACCAAAGATGAAGAAACCAGAATATGGTAGTGCGAACTGTGTTCATTTGCTCATTTGAAATCTTGAGGTTGTTGCAGGGCAGTGACTCAGAAGGCAGAGGGGGTCACTGAGGGAAGAAAGCCCAGGCCAGAACAGATCCCCAGGACACATTTGCAAAGAGCTAAAAATAGGAGAAATACCTTAGTTTTCACACAACAAAGAAAGTTGCTAGATTTGAAGAATAAATGTGTGAACATTCTTGGAGTCCTTAGTCACTTATGCAGGAATATGCCAAATAGTTTTTCCGTGGTGGCAATGGTAATTAAAAGTGCAAGAGCAGCACTGGAGGCTCAGCAGCCCCCCAGGCAGCTGGCATGGATACCCAACAAGAAGCTGAGAATGTATTTCAGCCAGCCACCATGGGAATCTGATATTGTGTAGCTAATGCTTTCAGTGCTTCTTCTTGAAATTTAGGACATTTTTCACCTACATCAAACCATATATAAAATACCATGTATGCATTGTTCAGCTGTAGAAATTCTCCTGAGAGCATTTATGCCATTTATACGAATCGTGTTCCCCACATCCTGACTTCACTGTCTTGAAACCACAGATCTTGTTCCTCTACAGCTCAAATCTGAAGTGTGTCCTAGGCTTCAGGTACAAAATTTCCAGAACGGAGAGACTACCACTGAAGGGTATGTGAGATCCAGTGATGGACACATGACACATCCAGCCTACAAAGCTCTCCCATTCACATTACAGGGACTTTGGATCAGACACAGGGCCTGGAAATTCCTGGGAAGTCTTAGCAGTGACACTGAAAAAGAGGATGGAAGCAGTCAGGCCAGCTGCCTGCTGAGGATGCTAGGAAGAATGTGAATGAAGCTTGAAACAAAACAAATATGAAGAAAGTGAATGAAGCTTGAAGCAAGACGAGTATTAACGACTGAGCTGTGGTAAGTCAAAAGGAGAGCAGCAGTATGGATGGAAAGAAGATGCAGTGAATCTTCTGTTAGGTGTTTTTTCATAAAATATTGACTATTTTTATTAAAATATTATAAAATATTTAAAGTAAAAAATATAAAATATCATAAAATATTGCTAATTTGGATGCTGCCCAGCCACCCTCACAAATGAACACTCTCCGCTGACACACGCTTTTGTGCCTCCTACTCAGCTTTCCTCAGGAGGGTCATGGCAAAATGAGGCTGAAAAATAGGAAATCTACTGTTTTCTAAGCTGAGAAGAGCAGTGCCAGGATCAATACAGCATGAAACAACCATTGGACACGGCCTAACCACAGTCTCTAAAGCCTTCATTGCAACACTTCTTCATGGTTTTGAACATCTCTGAAAGCAAAGAAACAATTTCCTTCTTATTGCAAGCTATGGTCATAAAGTTATTTTAATGTAGAAAGTCACAAAGGGGTTCTGAGGGGCAAATTATGTGAGCCCTTATCGTAAATAAGGGTACAAAAAAGGGAATTGTTGCTCTTATCACTGTGGACTTGGGGTCCTCATGTGTTCCCATAGTTCTCAGTGTTCCATGGGCAAAAATCCTGGCAAATATTGTCTTTAGCACAACAGCAGAAATGGCTCTTTTCCCTCCACAGAAGTTTTGTGTTTTACATTTCATGTTTTATGTCAGTTCTGTCTGGGTTTATCCCACTTGCTGTCCTCAGAAATCTCTCCCAAGATCCTGCTCCCCAGTAATGTGACTAACAAATCAGAGATGCACCACGCTTTCTGCTCAACTAAGAACAGAAAAACAACCCTCATGCATGCAGTATCTAGGCTATTGCTGAGAACTGTGCTAAGCATTTCAGATGGATGTTCAGGAAAGACTAAAAGGCAGCTACAGAATAGAATCTTCATGAAATGCATTTCCTCCCAATCTTTCTTACTCAGTGACACATGACCATTTATACAAATTTTTTTTTTTAAGAGGAAAGCTGCAGCATTCTATGTTTTTTTGCTTCCACAGAAATGTGAGCATTTTTTGGACTCTGTCACAAAATGAACTCTTTCAGCAGTAAGAAATCTTGCAACACTAAGTGACATGCTTTGTGCCTATCCTGTTCTTTCTTTTGTGTAACACTTCTTGGGACCCTGTGGTTATTCCTGTCACCAGCTAACTGTTCTCCAACTCTGAAATGGTAAATAACAAAATGGAGATATTAAACAAGGAGGATGCTGCTCCAGAGACCTGGCTAAACAGATAAGTGGAGCAATGAAAGTGAACATGGCAGGGCAGCTAGACTGGATGCAAGATATTTACAGCTTTATAAGCTCTTCCAAGTTTGCAGTGGCCTACCAATTTATATTGGTATATCTATTTATATACCATTTATATTACGCTGGAAGCATTGTCTTTATGCTCCACATGTACATTGCAAATGCTGCAATCCAGGGGCTGCTCTTCTTCTGCCACTGACCCTTTCTGTGGCCTTAGCTAAATCACTTTACCTTGTTGGTTTTCTAATCAAATTGTGCTCTTGTAAAGCATGATCCCTCTTTAACGTCTCAGTATCATGACATGGACTTGATGGGGACTTCTAATGTTGTAGCCTAATTAATGATAATAAAACATAACTAGCTGAGAAGAATCAAACCATTTTCTTATAGCCTTTACTTAGATGATTTTTCATTTAATGATGGTCTGAGAGATTTCCATGTTTTGGGGGGAAATAGAAATGGATTTGTAGTTTTATGCACTGGAATATCTTCCAGAAAAACGTATACCTAAAATACCCCTATAGTATCACCTCATATTCCTGTAGTCTGCCAGCCTTACCACAAATCTAGTCCTGTACAATTTTCTTCCTACAAAACAAGCTATTAAAACATGCTTTTGCTGCTCCTCTGCACTAATCATTTGCTTGCACACAAAGATTACTTACAGTCCGTTCTTTTTTTTAGCTGATTTAGTTTCTTAAAAACATCAAATTGATTATATAAGAAAAAGAGACCAATGTACCTTTGCAGATGCCTTTGACTTGTTTTACAGAGAGATACTGTGCTGTGCTCTACAAAGTTCTATAATCTATACATCTGCTTCTCATTATTATTCTAACTTTTGTTGAATATATTATCTTTCCAAAGCTACTGTTTGATTGGCCTTTCAGGAAGGGAGACTTTGCCTTTCCAAAGTATCTTATTCATATTTTTACTAGGTTTCTGTTCTAATGCAACCCATTATTTTCAAAGGCATTCAACAACAGAAGAATATCACTGTGCTCAGAGCAGATGTCTGAACTGGTCAGGAAAATGATTGTTGGTGTTGTATTGGACCATTTTCAGAGGCTTTGGCAGCCTGGATTTATAGTATAAGAAAATCTCCAAGCTCACCTGTGCCTCAGGCTCTCAGCATTCACTAAGGCACTGAACCTCTTCTCCTGGTTTATGTGCTCGTGTTCTCCTGTCTTTCACATAAATGCATTGTTACACATATCTACTAAGAAGAGAATACAATAAGACAAGCTGTAGCCAGTAGTCACAGTGATGAGATTATTTTGAACTGCCTTTAAAGTTTCTTGTGTTAATGACTGGCACATAGTTAGGTCCTCTTAAAAGCCTGGCTCCAATACAGTGTAATGGCAGCTGTGAAACATAATTTCCCAAATAATCTCTTACAACTGAGGACTCATGGTATCTCAGATATACAGAGTTCACCTATCTTTGCTTCTGAAAGCCCAAAGAACATACCAATTGTGCAAGCTTGCAGTCCCTTGTTAATTATAATCTGTGTTTATATAGCAGCTCTATCTCACAGCTCTTTTCAAACATTAAGACTCCTAGCACTTCTTTTATGTAGGCATTATTATCCCTGTCATTATCATTATCACATCTTCCATTTTATAGGTGGTAAATGAGCAAAATCACACTGTGAGTCAGTAGCTGAACTGGGAATAGAATATTGTAGTCCTGACTTTGTCCCTTGCTTTAATTACTCACTAACATGATTGTTATTTGTGGGTTGAAGTGATTTTGTTCAGTGTAAGATCTCAGCAAATAAGCATGATTCTTTTGATTTGCAAGATTTTTGTTTGTATAGCTTTCATACTGAAATTTTTCAGCTGTTGGTCTTGGTTTAAGTAGCTACTAAGAGATGCAGTCATCTTCCAATTAAATACATATCAATAAATTTTAATATTATACAATTTGCATAATAGACTGGAACAGCTCAAATGAAGCTTAGTCTGTCAAGCAATGAAGTATTTATATATTGATGTTGTGTCCTAATCTAGTCATAGTAAAAACCATGATGGAAATCTGTGGAGAAACGTACTTTTGGAAAGCAGCTGGGTTTTAAATGACAGTTGTTATTAATTAGTCTTTTCTTTTAATGTGAAAATACCATATGCAATTACTAAATTAAGTTAAAGCCACTTGTCTATTTTTTTTTTGTTAGTCAGAACATTTTAGTTGGTGTGAAATACACACACGTGTTCAGTTGAAACTAGACAGTTAACCTCATTTTCTCCTTTTCCAGGATTGTTTTAATCTGTAAAGGCAATTGTCTTTGTCTCAAACACAGGTAGCTTAGCTTCAAAACATCCAACTGACAGCACCCCACTCCTTTGTTCCTCTGTCATCAAATGTTGTAAGAAATAGAATAAAAAAATAAAGATTTTCATGAGTGGTTACTCAGAAGACCACAAGGTGCAGTCCTGTGAGAAACTGAAGATGCCCTGAGAAGTGAAAGCATGGTCCTCCCATAAAAGAACTGTAACTTAATATTACAACATGATTGTTTAGAAATAGTGGATTGCCCTTTCTCTTCCTTGTTCATTAGCCTTCTCCTTTTCCTCCTTCTTTTTCTTTTAAATAACAAGTTTCAGGATATCTTTGTCATTACTTTAACTACACTGTAAAAGTCTTGTCCTCTGTCAGTGGTCTGCTTGCCTACAGGGGCAAAACTTGGTTCTTGATGAATTATTGTAGAAACACATACTGCCTTAGAGGTCTATCTTTCCAAGGGAATAGATCCCTCAAATAAAAGTGCAAAGCCCACTTTGCTCCTTCCCTTCCCTTCCCTTCCCTTCCCTTCCCT
>VZSE01009483.1:1061953-1075827 GCA_013398275.1 Promerops cafer | reverse complement strand
ACCCATATCCCAAACCAACAGTGTATAATTTCGAGTTTTATAAAAGCAATAAGATGTTCCAAGTCACTCCAGTGCATTTCTGGTTGATGATTCCACTTCTTTAGTGTCTGAAGTCAGATACTCTTCCTTCTGCCTTATGCACTCAAGGCATGCAATAATTCCCCAGAAGTGTACTGCTTGTCACATCTCATTGCAGTTATAAAATTGCCCTATTTTTGAAGAAAAAAAGAAAGATGGAGAGAGATATATATATATATCTTTATATATATATTATAGATATACAGGTATATGTATTATTTATATAATCTCATCCCACTGAAAGTAGTTGCGAAAGTGTGACTAGAGTTAAAATATTATCATGTAAAACTCTATCCTTTGTTAATTAGGTTTGATTTAATATTTTAATATCTCTGTATTTATGTAAATCTGTGTAAATTATATGGTCTATTAGTAAAATTTCATACTGACTTTAATTTTTGCAGAACTGTGAGCTTCTTGTGGTGTCATTTAAGGTTTTTTATTTCTAAAGTTAAATTGGACAAGATATGAGAAGTCGTAAATTCCTATTATCACACAGAATTACTGCAATAAGGTTCAAGCATATTCCCAGTACACAGCCCTATCTTGAGGTATTGCAAGCTTATGAGGTTTAATTGAATGGTCTCAGGAGATCTAGCTGATACAAGCAGGACACGTAGATTTTCATTTTCATGAAACAATAAGCAATCTAGGGAATAGATGTGGATTTTTAAAACAGAGTTTATGCTTGGAGGTTCTGTCAAATCAATTGCTTCAAAACCCTACAGCTACAGCTAAACTTCTGCACTTAGCATTCAGTATTAATAAGGCTGATGCTTCTTTCCCCTCCTACTTAAACTAGAAAAGAGTAGAAAATTGTTCATATTTCTAAAGCATACATTTTCAGCTAAATGTGAAATTGCCCAAAGGGTTTTGAATATACATATTTTATGCAAGTGTAATATCTATGTATCTGTATCCATATATTTAAATATTTTTGTGTAACCTTTTCTACGATATTTGATAGAGATGCTGGGTAAATGCTAGTACCTTTCTTGAACACGAGGAAGGATTTTTACCCTCTCGATGCGGACATTCTTTTTCCTGTGAATTTGCACTGGTTTTGACGAGTGACAATGACGACTGGGCAGCTGAGTGCTGACGGACAGAAGCACAGACTGTCTTTGCTCTGTTAGGAGGCACATCCTCCGGCTGGATTTTCCTGGTTCTGAATTGGAGCTGGTTGGCCACTGGCATCCTGCATGTGTAAGAATAAGAAGTGCTGTGGGGCTCAATAGCTCCTGTCTGGTCCAGCCATTGTTCTGTGGAAGAAGCACGACAGCAGTGACTCCTTTTGTAGAGCCTAGTGAGACCAGAGCTGATGGGCAATGTGATGGCCATGCTGGGTCTGCATTGGAGCATCAGTGATGCCTCATCCTGCACTGCTGTCCTCAGAGCCTGCTGCTGCCCTGGGGATTCATCCAGCTCCCGCTGGCTTCAACAGGAGTGGCTTGCACTGACTGCCAAGGGACTGGGATCCCATCTGCAGTCCACACGGAGGGTGACAGCTCTCCACATCACCACTGCTGGCCCTGCTCTGCACCTGCCCTAGCAGTCTTCACGGGGATGGAAACCACTGCCTCCCACGAGGGCTAGGTGCTTCAGCCTGGTGGCACTGCGGAACCTGCTCTGCTGCTGTTAGCTCTGCTTCTGTGGACTGAGGCACTTAGGTTCCTGCGTGGATCATGGACAGGGAATGTCGTTTCATTCAAATATATCATTCCGGCATTTTTTTCTTTGGGGGTTTGTCTACTGCAAATGTAGTTTCGGATAAAATTTGCCGGGCTCTTCATCCAGACATGTTTTAACTTTTGATACATCTCTCTCAGATGTATATCTATAAGTTTATAGATATGTATCTCAAAAGAAATGCTGGACAAAAAGCAAAGAACAGAGACTTCACGTTATTGACAAAACTGTCCTATGACAAAAAAAAAGCTTTCTTTTTTAATTTGAAATTAATTTTAGTGGCTGCATCTTTAATGTAAATAGCAAGTTACTCTGTGATTAATGTTTTCCATAGCATTTCTGAGTAATTGCTATCTTGTTTCTGGAAAGCCGTGTCCAGTGTTATGAAGCAACTGTGCTTTTTTTCTTCTATTGTTATGACTATGAGTGCAACTTTTTTGTAGGGAGGAAAAAAGAACAGGATTTGACTCTTTAGATAGGACTGAATTATCTTAAATCCAATTATAGAACTTGGTTGCTTTTTTTCCTTTCTTGTGGTTATTCTCTCTGCACGTTCATATTTTTTCTATGGGTACTTGAAACCCTACATTTTAATAAGTATGCAAGATACGAAGGGAAACGTGACAAATGATGTAGGAAATATTCTTTTTCCTCTTTTGTGTAAATAGCAAAATTTATAATGACTTACATAACGTTTCATTACATTTCTCATCTCTATAGAATTTGGCATGACACATATACAAACCTTTAATAGCACTTTCATTCATGTTAAAAGTTAGAACTACTTTTATCCAGGATTGACTTACTCATCTCTTTCAGGTATCCAACGTTTTTTCCCCTAAGACAAGTTTTCCATTTGATTGCAAAATAAATTTCTAGTAGAACAGAGCCTCCTTCTGTTTTTAGTCTTTTACATGTAGGTCTCTGGTCTGAATCCAGCCAAACTCATTAGTGTAGAAAATGTGTTATGATCTTGCAAGAACTGGATGGTGTATGAGCCTTGAGGAGAGAGGTGACTGGCAAGCAAACAGGTGAAATGCCTGCCAGTGGAAATAGCTGGCTTTCTGGTGTGGAGTTGTGGAAGGGAAGCCTCCCCTTCCACTGGATGGACCTGGGTGAAGGGCGACCCATTCCAGCCACAGCAGACAAGTATTGATGTCCTTGCTGATCCTGTTGCTCTAAAACATCATTTTCTATATGACAGCAGATCTTATTTCTGTAAATTATATGTAATGTATTTCTTATACAAGTCAAAGAGGTTTTCATTGCTTCATCAGTACTATATGTTCCTTGTGGATAATTAGAAGAATTAATTTTCCAACCCTTTTAACCTAATACCTCTACAAGCATCAATTTTGTATGAGTTAGGAAATAAATAAATATTTGGATCAGAACCCTCTCAGTAAAAATTGCCTTTATTTATAGAATCCGGTGTTCCAGTTGGCTTTTCTTTATTGTTTCCTTCCTTGAAATGGAGCAATATAATCTGTTCATTATCTTACTTTTTTAAGAGGAGAAAGACTTTAAAGCAAATACTGCAAAATACAGACATACAAACAGGAAAAATTTCAAGATTGTACAGCAGAATGAAATCATGTAGACTTTTTTTTGTTTGTTTCACAGTCATTCTTTGACCTGTGTTTTTCATACCACCTTCAATCAAGGAAAATTTTGACCTAAAATCTTTTGAAAGAACTTACATAAAACACATGCTTTGCTTTTATGGTTTTACCTTTCCTTACTACGCAGTCAGCAACCAAGTACAGGTTAAAACTTTCCAGACAGTATTTTAGGGGATTATGAGTGCTGTAAACAAGAGGCCAGGATAGTAGGTTTTAAGGTGAAAATATTAGCTCTATAATACAGTAAAAGCAGGAAGGGGTGTGGGGTGAATTTAGGATTCTAAAAGAGTGTCTTAATTTTTTTCCTGGCTCTGTCACTCACAATGTGAGGCTCTTGGCTTCCAAGCTCTTTATATAATAATGTAACTAATCTATTAAACAGAGTTGGAGCCTGCAAATTTATAGCCCTGAAATGAATAAATTGAGCATCATCTACATAAAAAAATACTCATAGCATAATACAAATTAGAAGAGTCTTCATGCTGTAATCACCTGGCTTGGATTGTTCAAGTGCTTACACTTGGCAGCGAGATCCAAGTGGCACGCTGCACAGCTGGGAGACGGATGGCTGGGCAAGATGCTTGAACAGTCACACCGAGAGGCTCAATTTAATTTTTAATTTGAAGTGGAATACGTATTATGGAGGAGAGCCAAGAAAACGAATGTTTATTTTACCATTTCATCACACATAGCGCTTCTTCTCTCAGTGCAGAAAACAGCCTTGTATGGCTTTAAACAGAATGCTGACTAAGGTGATAGGAATATAGGAAAAGATAATTCTTGGGAGTAAACCCATCACTAATGAAATTCATGGCACAACCTCCTTGAATACAGTGGGGCCTTGACTATGCCCAAGAGAATACCAAATCTCAGTCTCTGCTGGCTGTCTATCCTTTGCTGGTGTCATCAGACTCTTGACTTCTCATTATTTCTAGGTCATGTGGATTTCTCCTGTCTTCGCTCACCATCCATACGGTGAAGGATCACATGGGATTACCTACACGTGACACGTTTTTGCTCACTTTTCTTTTGCTTTTGTTGCATCCTGCTGACTTTCCGCTAGAGAGCCTGTCTGTCTGCTTTTTCCACTAGGGATAGGCTATGTTGGCCAGGCTTGTCTCTTCCTCCTAATGGGTAATCTCAGCCTATCTCTGACATTAGGAGATTCCTCACTGTAAGTGATCAGTTGGTTTGATTTCTGCAAAGATTCTGTAGGACTTTTCTGTCATCTTGGTCCAGCTCGTCACACATTTACCCACAGCCCAACCACTCTGCAGCAAGACAGAAGTTTTTGAGAAAGTGCTAGACTTCAAAATAGCCTGAGAAATACCAGCACAATTCCCAGCATAGTCTACTGGCATTGGAACAGCATTACATTTCCTGATTAAGCTGCCAACCCAAGACCACAGGCTGGAACTGCTGAGAAATCATCATTCTTTCATATCAGGAACTCTGCTGTGAGGAAAAGCATCAGTTACTATAGAAAGGAGACAAAATAAGGGAGAGGATATGATTATGAGTATTAATACACAAATATATGTTAAACCTGTGAGACAGACAAGATCAACTGACAGTCTAGCAATGGCTAGCCACTCAGTCCACATTTTCTTCTTTTAAATCAGATTATCACAACCAATCCTATTACATATGGTCTTGAAGGCTTTTAGATACATCCTTTTACTTTGCTGCTCAGTCACTGAGCCTGTACTTGTTTATGAACTCCAGTTAAACTCTTTAAAGTCTCTTTGTTTTCATTATAGAAATAGAGTTTCTATTAAATCATCCTTTGAATAGGCCTCAGCAATAGCATAGGGGAGCCTTCACTTCCAGCACACTTTTTGGAGCTTGTTCAGTCTGGTACACATGATGTATAAAGGAGGACAACAGTCCAGATGGTCATGTGGGGTCATTGCAAAAATCAGCAAACAATGATTGCATCCAGACTGAAAGCAAGATACCTATTAAATCTTGTCTACAATGAAGCAAGTTCAAAACATCTCTGCTCACTGCTTGAGTTATTTTGGATTTATGTACTACTGCTGGAACTGAGCTGACTGTGAGCCATTACCTGACAGAGCTTCTCTGAGGTCATTTTGTCCTGAGATAAAGGGATGAGGATGAACCTAGTGTAGGAGTGGAAAAGGTGGGTGATATGTGACAGATGGGTGTTCCTAGGACTGTTTACCTAGCAGTGTAGTCATACTGCAGGTCTAAGGGCAGATTCCTCAGCCCCATGTACTTGCAAGTGAGAAAACATAACAGCTTTACACAACTCTTGGTATCAGGTCTGTATGTAATGCCTTTTATAAGTGAAAACTTTTTACAGCTTCCAGAGAAGCTCTTGAGATTGCTATGCTCCAATTAGACCTCTTCTGTTTCTTTTCAAAAAATTTCTTCTACTGCTCTGGAAAACAGAAACTCAAAATACGTCTCAATAAAATAAGCAACAGGATGCTGTAATCCATGGGAGAAAGGTGTGCTTCTGAGAGACACCAGGCTGAAAAATCTTTATGTGTACATATCCTGGGGACTTCACCACCTCAGAACCGTGTTTCTTCTCTGCTGATGTGCACCAGTTGTAGCAGTGGGGGGCCAGGAGGAGGAATTCAGATTTCCTCAGGCTGATGGAGCTGGTGAACTTGCGATGGCATGAGCTGTCAGCAGGAAAATGAAGAGAAAACACTCACTTCCCATCATGGAAGGCACAGGGAAAAAAACAAGTTTCAGAAACAAAGATTTTGCTGGGTAAGAACTGATGATTTGTTAAGGAATATCTCCAGTACTCCTTGAAGAACTCCAAGGTACTTCATGGTACCTTGGCTCAAGTAACACCTCAGCACACGGAGGTTCCCATTTGCCTCCCTGTTTCCTGCCCTCTTCTGCCACCCTTCCAGACCACTTTACCTTCAACAACTTACCTCACTCTGAAGCAAGTTTTGGTACAGCTGCACGAATGTGTGGCAAATGAGCTAGTGAATCACACGGCAGCAACAACCCCTGGGTGTGCTGTGGAGGAGGCATCCAACAGCATGGGAAAGGGTGCAGGGGCACTGAACCCTTCAGAACAGTTGTGTGGGGAAGGGCTAATGAGGCCACGTGCTTTGATTTCTGTCATGGACATCTGGGATTAAAATACTGATAGCCTTCTGTGGCTGTGGAGCTCCAGCTGGCTCTTGGGCTCTGGCACACCTCACTGCCACAATGCCCACAACTTCCTTCATATCCTGTGGTATAAAGCTGCATTGGCTTGCACCCTTCCTCTACCTTTTGAATGAGATCCTTCATGGTGTCCCAAATATCCCGTTGCTCCTCTGTATGACCAGCTCCACACAAAGTCTACAGCTCCTGCTCCTGACCTGCCTGGCTGGCAGGTGGGATGTACAGGGCTGCACAGGTGAGGGCAATTTGACCAGTGCAGACAAAGCCCCAGTTATCTTTGCCTTCCTCTCCTTGATCCCCAGCCCAGCCACCCACCTATTTTCTTAGGAGCCAACAACGTTCTGTTCTCTGCTCTTCCCTCAAACGTAGTTGATATTAGCCAATGGACCCAAAAACTGCTGGGGGAGGACAACTGACAGGCGGTTGGGCAGGGAATATGCTTGCACTATAATGCAGGCGTTAGTGAAAGAAGTTATTTTTCACATCTCATGAATTGTAAGTAAATTTCAAGACTTTTTTGGTGCCTGACTCAGAGTTTTGAAATGTTTGGATTTGGCAATGCTGCTCAACAATATCTCTGAAGCCCATCTGTGCTGTTTACACGCTCTTTCTTCAGCCCCCCAGGCATTGTCTATTTCCTTTGGTTTTCCAGACTGTAATCTTTTGAAGCAATAAATGAAGGGTTTGTTTGATAATTGTGATGTTAGTGTGAAAGTTGCTCAGAAGGTGAATCATAGATTTCTAAGACTAAAATGGGATCTGGACCCATATAGCTGCAAAATTATCTACAGTCTGTCACAAACAGGATTTTAATCTAGTAATTCACGTCTCCTGCCTGGCAGGTCCAGTGTCCCAGAAGCATTCATTTTTTAGGAATGATAGCTGATTTCCAGCTTGCAAGTGCTGGTGAATCCAATTCATGCTTTTGTAAGTTTTTTCAGTAATTACAAAAGTAGCCGAAAAATACGAGATTTTTCCCTTAAAAGCAATATTTTTATAATATACAGAATGAAGTTAACATATGCAGTAGTTATTAGGACACTGTAAAAAACAGACATCTGGCAAGGAAGGTGAGCCATCTGTGAAAATACAGTTCCAATGACATACAGTAACCCAAATGATGCCTCAGTTATAAATTCACAGCACCAGGAGTGCAAACAAAACTGTGTCCTGGGGGAAAAATATGAGGAAGTGTTACATATGCAACCATGTACCTACTCAGAAGGTGTCAGCTGAAATAAATGAGATGTTTGTAGTCACTACGGAATTTTGCCTCACAAGAAGTCCCCCACCCTATTGTTATAAATTTACCCTTGCCTCCCTTCAGTGTTTCCCCCCTTACTCCAGTATCTGTTTAACAAAAAAAAAAATCTTGTGTTGTGCCTCCAAATATTTCTCTGCTCAAATGTCTGCATCAGAGAGCTCCTTAGTGAGCTGCATACACAGACAGAGGGCAAATATGGTCTCCAGTTTTTTGTGTTTATATAAAGATATAGATAGATATAGATGTATGTGTATGTATGTTTATAATCCATGTACAAATTCTCTCACACAGATTTTGGTCTGATGACTCTTCTTGAAGCCAAACATTTAACTTTCAAGTTAATGAGATTTTCATAAAAGTTTGGGGTTATTTGTTCTTTTCTAACTGCTTCATTTGTGTAAGTAAAAAAAAATGTATCATCAGTTATTGAAACTTGTGGATATTTATAAGAGCATAAGGAAGTGGCACCAAAGCAATTATCTTCCAGCCTAATCTCAGAAGGAATTTTCATTTTGATTTACCCTAAGAGAACAACATTCATGCTTTTCAATGAGTGTTTCCTAGGGTATGCAGATAGTAACAAGGCAAAGTACTGAAGCAAGTTGGCATATTTTTTTCAGTTGATAAATAATTCACAAAGCAGCCACAGGATAGTGTAGAGAATATGCCTTCTAGTGAGAACCTAAAAAACTCAGTCTGTTCTATTTACCCAAGAAAAACCTGAAAGGTGATTTGTGTACAATCCTACATGGGAAAGATGTTTTTCATGGGAGCTAATTGGTCAGAATTGAATAGAATATCCTGATGTGACAGTGCAGAAGCTGATGCTGTATAATATGGATAGTAGAGATAATTGAGCTGTGGCAGATTCTTATCAAACTGTTATTCTGAAATGTCACTACTTTTAAAGAAGTTATAAGGTTGATGCAAAGATTTTTGGTTAATGACATTCCTCAGATGGATTTCTACAGGAGATTGGACAAGATGATTTTATCACTTTCCTTTAGACTTCAATCTGTTGATCTGCAAAATAAATTTTTCACCATGAAATGTATTTTTTTTGTAAAGGAAAATACTTATTTTGCAGAAATATTGCACGGAAACTGGCAATTGAAAGAAAACCATTTCCATACTTTTGTTACAAGGCTAGCATTTCCCAGAGGTGAGGGCTTCTCTTTGCTTGCTCATAGCACACCTTCTGCATGACACATTCAACTGATAGAAGTCTTGCAATACACTTGACAGGAGCTGTTAGCTGCCTAGTGGTACAGGCTGCCTCAAACAGTACTTCAGTCTCCTCACCTGCATACTTCATTTCAAGAGATGCACTGAAAGGTTAAGAAGTGTGCAAAGAAGGCAATTTTGGGAAAGAGAATATCAGTGGATTAACTCAGGGTTTTCAACTAAAATAAAGGTTGGTGATAAGCTGAAAATATTGTGAGATTCACAAAAACCATTTCTTTAGATCAAAGACCAAACTTTACAAATTACTGGGTAGAAACAGGATAGTAGTGTTCTAAAAAGGTGTCTAGTGGCACTCTCTGTGTGCTCTTGGAAATGTCACAGAGCAGCAGGATGTGTATGTGTACAGCCTGAAGTTTATATGCAATTGTCCCAATAATTGTATGAGCCCAAGGAATCTGCATTCTTCATTTACATGTTTGTTGTACAGAGAGAAAAAGATATTACCCAACATCATACTGGAAGAAAGTGGCCACATGTTCTAGAAAAGAGACTTGTTAATATATATAGATTCACAGAAATGAAATTCAGTGGTCTGAAGAAAGGCATTAAGTACTCTTGCAATATCTGCTCCATCAGGTAACCTCATGGGTGGATACAGAAATTTCTTCCTAACTCCTGATTGGTGCAGGTCAGATTCAAACATCTAAAGCACTTGCATTTTGGAGGAAAGGAAGAAGTTTCTGAAAGAGTCAAAGCTTTTGTGCAGTGGGGGTGTAGTGGTAAGTAGAAAGGAAGCTGTGAAATGAACAATAAAAGCAAAAATAGTGGGGAAACTTCTTCAGGCTTTGCTTTCCTGATGAACTCTCAGCCACTGATAGTGTCTCATGGCAATGGGAAGAAAGAAGGAGCAGCAAACTCTGGGTACTTAGGAAACACAAGGCATCATCTTGATTCTTAAACTTGTCCAGGGTTCGGCAGCAACTAGGTGTGGGAATTTGGGTCTGCCTTTGGGACCATTGCCTGCTCTAGCCACATAAATCCTTTGTTGGATGAAGCCTAACTAATACACTAGAGGGCAAGACTCAAAAGCTGCAGTGTCCAGATCTTTTACTGGAAGTAACTTTATATATATCTCCAGAACATTTGATCTAGTGAACACCCTCTCCACCCCCACCCAATTCTGTACTACAGTTGATACACTTATTAAGGAGCAGTTTTATCCTTGCATAGCCTCATATCCTATCCCAGATTCCATTTCAAAACAGAAGTACTTACTCCCCGTGGTTTTATCTTGCTCTGCCTTTTTTTCTATTCATATCTATAATAAGTTTATGAAGATGTGGTCTGCTATCTGCACAATTTATACTATCAGCTCTGTGGGGTAGTGACTGTGTTCACATATACCAGGACAAAAATGGTGCTGTATAAACACAGAGGATATGCCTCTAATTAATAAAAATTCTTTTTAATTCTAAAGGTGACTGAAACAAGGGAGAGGGTATTCATAGAATAACTTGGTTTGGAAGGGACCTCTAACCTTAATTTAAAGCCCTCTTCACCAACTTGGCATGTCCATGACTGAAGATGCTCTTCCCCTTCTCCAACAGATGGACCCCACTAGCCCCCAGGACCAGGTTTCTCAAAGTGAATCCCATGGTGTCAGTAGCCGAGCCCCTGGCTGTTGCAGTACTGACCATTTGCTCTGAGAACTGTCTTCTATGAAATGCAAAGTGAGAAGATCATTCTAAATGTATGAAATTGTTTGTGACATTAATTCAGTCCCAGATGTGTTGAATTGTTCTAATATGCAAGGCTGAGAAGTTGAAGCCACTGAAAATGAATATGATGTCTTGTTAATGTGTTTGATTATAAGAGAATTAGAACACTTGTTGAAATAGTGTCAGCTCTGTTTAATTTCCAGTGGATTTATTGGGCATGAAACTCATGTGTGATGATGTATTGCTGTTAGCCTCATGGAAGAGGATGTATTGTCTTGGATATTGCTTTTCCAGCAGCAGTGTATTTCCACTACAATATGACCAGTATCTGTGATATTTTTTGCTCACTAGAAACAGCAAAACACTTGCAAATGTCATCGTCCATGGGACAGTGATGTGCGCTTTTAAAGGTTCCTTTCCATAATGAGAGCGACCTCAATTTTGTCACTGCTCACAAATGACACAGCTTACAAGCTGTGTGTCTGCTGCAGAGTTGCCAGCAGTGGCAAAACTATTCTGTACTTGGATGTAGAAACACATGAGGTGTTGTTCTCCAAGACACAGAGTAATGGTGACACTGGCCTGTAAATCACTAATAAATGTAAAAGAACCTGCACATTTTAGTGTGAACTGAAGGCAGGTGATACATGCACAATTCAGGAGACTGAAGTCTCTGGTCAGTTCACGTGGCCGCTGCAGATTTTAGCTGGAAACCAGCTGCCAGCACATCTGGTACCATGAGGAGACTCATTTGTGTGGGTGAAGAAGAGCTACAGATATTCTGCTTAAGGCCAGTTTGGGCTTCCAGATTTCTCATTTATCTCTGAGATTCACCTCCCAACAAATCCTCTGCACCCACAGTTGCCCTGGTCTTGAATCAGCTGTGGAGGACTAGCACCACTGAGTCCTTGAGCTCTGGTACTGCTCTATTTGGCCTCTTGTTTTAGCATTGGTCACCTGGCAGAATGGTGATATGCATGAGAATGGGTGCTGTAAAAGCTGTTGTGATACCTTCCTGCTGTATCAATCCATGTTAGAACTTCTAACTCTTATCTGCACTCTGTAAGAACCACCAGGTTTCTCCTTTGATGAATATTTGAGCTTTAAAAGACATCTTTTTGTCTCTCTCTAATGCATTTGACATTGATCATAGCTATGAGCAGGATTTATGTCCAAGGGGAGCTGATCTCCAGTGGCATTCTTTAGGCATACCGTGTCTTGCACTTGTGAATAAAATGATTCCCAGATTGGGGTCAGAGAGGAATTTTTTCCTAGGTGAGACCATCATGTTGTGAGAGTTCTTTGTCCTTGTTCTATTCAGCACAGCTGTTAAAGCCTGACTAGCAGTTCTATTTAGCCACTAGCAAGTCTTTCCCTCTCCCCACATTATTCTGTGTCACTGGTGACATACTTGCTCTTCCGTGTAACTGCAGCTTAAGGCTGGATATGTGATAGAGAGTACTCTGGGATCCGTGCCATGGAGAGGAATTTGGTACATGCTTTTGACCTGGATAATTCCTGTGTGGCTGTATGGGGTTGAAGAGATGGGACCCAATATGTCAAGGCCATATTTTTTTTACCCTGATCCTGTTTCCTTTGTTCCTTGCTATTTCATTTAGTCATCCACAGCAATTAGTGATTGAAGCAATAATAGGAAAAATTATATAATTTAAATATATATAACACATATATATATTTTTATATATATATATAACATATATATATGTGTGTAACAGTTTCAGAGAACACCTTGCTCTTTTCATAGGTTAAAGTTCAATTTCACTCCTTGGCTTGCATATTCATTGCACGTTGGAGTGCTTGGGCAAGCTTTATCCATGTGGCATCTGTGCCACCATGAAATCATGTGCCTGAAAGTAGAGGGAGAGAGGTGAAGGTGGTCACAGTAGAGGCAGGGATGGGAAGAAATGGAGGTAGGATGAGCAAATGGCCAGCAAGCTTCTTCTAGCAAAGACATTGTAATTAAAACCAGAAGCTGATGCAATAATAATGGTTTCTTATGTAATGCTAAATACTACTATTTTACTCTAATTTTGATGACAATTTTTCTGTTTCACTGTTCACTGTGCCGAAAGCTTCTTACAAACAAGCTTTTAAGTGCATTGTGTAAAATTTGAGCATGTCAGAATAATCTGCTCATTTCAAAGGATCCAGTGTACCGAGGCTTCTTCTTCCTAACTGCCCATGCAGTGCTTTGGATTGCTTATTAGAGAAGGTAGGCATATAGAATATTAATAGGAAATAGCATGCTTTTCTATTGAATTAACTGGACAGTTTAAAATTCAAGTACCTTTTTGAATTGTGGGCAGTTAATGGAGGAAACATATTCAAGGAGATTTTTATATCATTTTTACAGGAAAACTAATCTAAAAGACAAGAACTTGAATTGCTGAATTTCAGTACAATCTTAATGCAGCTACTGTTCTGGATGATCATAAAATTAACTTATTCATGTAGACAAGCTGTAAAATTATGACACTAACTGCCAAATTTAAAATCTGAGTGATAAACAAGTTAGCTTGTTTCAGGCACTTAAAAAAGGCTTTAAAAGGACAACTGTAATGAGCGTGAATGCTCATGGAATTTTTCTGAAAGCATGTTTTCCATATATGATGGAATATTATAACCATGCAATAATGGAAAACAGATCTGGAAGAAATATCATGACCTCATCAAGCCTGTGTCCCTGACTTCTGCTGTACCAGAATGAAGAATCTGTCTTTCACTGGTGAGTGGTTCGTTAATCACTGATCACGTATCATCACATTTGGTCATTCTTATATCATGCATAAATTATTCAAAAATTAACGTGAGCAAACTGTAGTGCTTCATAAAGTTTTGAGGTGTATTTTCATGTGCCTTTTCCAAGGACAATGCAACAGCCCCTGTTTGCAAATGGCACTCAGCTTTAACAGAATTGTCCATGGGGAACTGAAACCAATTTCAGAGTAAAGTGTTACAGGCTCTTGTCAGAGTTGGTCAACTCAGCTGTAAGACTTTCCTATTGTAGTCTGGATCAGTGCAGCTCCTGATAGCCTGGAAGGGTTTAAAAATTATTTATTTCAGTTTCTGAATATCCAAAGTCTGGACCACCAGAAAAGTGATAGATTTTGCATAGCTTTGGAGGGGAAGGGGAAGGGG
>VZSE01009483.1:980225-1061905 GCA_013398275.1 Promerops cafer | reverse complement strand
GGGAAGGGGAAGGGGAAGGGGAACTGGTGGCATCACCTCAGTTTTGTAGGTTATAAGGGGTGGGGACTGACGTTTAGGCCTCCAAAACCATTGACACTAAGACTATTCAGATTTCAGGGGACTGGACTGGAAATTAGATTTGTGTTGCTTTAATGGGTAATGCTAGAGGTGTAGAGACTCCTAATGCAAATGGAATTTCCCTGATCAGGTGTGATGCCTCAGTCTGTGCATGACACGCAGAGAGTGCGTGTGTGGTTTCTTGTCATGTCCCATGGTAGGTTCTGAAAGCATTACCTGAATCTGAAGGCTTCGTACAGCCACTCATCACAAATCCTCATTTCTTCACTTTTTCTCTGCAAATCAGTGGGTGTTCATTGCTTCCCAATCCTGTAGCATAGGTTCCATTGGGACTATGTGAGATGTTGTGCAATGCATGCCCCTAATCCTCTACAGTATCTTTACCCAAAGCTTGCCTTGCCTCCAAGTCACCTTTGGGCCACAGAGAGCTTTCAGTCTTGAATTCCTTCTAACTCTTATTCTGTTACTGCTGAGAACGTTCCCAACCAACCCTCTCTGTCCACATCCTCTAGGGGAAGAGCCTTGGCAAAGGGCAATTCTTCTGAATAACCCTGGTTTTCATGATGTGGATTTGTCTTGTCACATTTTATTATCATACAACACCACAGTCCTTGTAGCAGAAAGTTCATAATCTAAACAGACAGAAGAATTAAAAGGTAGACAAGGGCACAGGGCATGGAATTGGGAAGTCATCTGTCCAAGGTCACACAAATGATCAGTGCTACAACTGGGAATAAAAGAATAAGATCCTTTCCCAGTGTGTAGGTGACACTGAATGCCTGCCAAGGCATCTGAAGATGAATAAACATCAAGTACATTTTTAAAAGATTTTTCTGCTAGAAAATAATTTCCCAGACCCCAGGTTTTTATATTTCCCCCAACTCAGACTTTGCCTTTTTATCATCAAATTGCAAGGTCTAGTCTACCTAACACAAGCACACAGAAAACAAGAGCACAATGCCTGAAGAGAGTACCCACAGACATTGGTGCCTCCTCCCTAAGGAAGTGCTGCAGCGAGATGCCTATTTTGGTTGCTTTTGACCTATGTTTTCTTTGTAGTTAATGGAAGGAGATAACCATCTGAAGGATGATTCAGGCTCAGATGGGAGGCAACTTAAGTAAATGTTACAATTTAGGAAAGGTGAATCTGGCCTCTGTCCTAAGAAGGATGCTTTGCATCTCTGCACAGTGAAGGCAGAGATGACCACTTCCAAAACCTAATAGATGCTTATCACAATAGGGTCTAAAAAACTGGTAGAAATGAAATATATTCATCGGCATTCTATACAAGTAAGAGAAAAAAATAATTGAAGATTGATGACATCTTTTTTCTTCCCTCTCAAGTTGTTGTCCTTCCTTAGCAGTACAAGACAAAAGGAAACAACCAACTAGTTCAGATCCATTTGGGCATAAAAAATTTTGTGAACTGGTCAGAGGACTTATCTACTGAAAGGATCCTACATAGTTCCCCTTTGTTTTCTTAAAATGTGCAGCATTGTAATTTGATTTAAATGATGATAAAATTGTTTCTGAAGCCTTCAGCATACTGGCTGCAAACCAGGCCAAGTGCTGTCTTTCTGTTTCATAAAATGGCTGTGTTTCAATGATAAACATAGCCAAAGGGGAACATTTTGGTTAAACTATTTAAAAAACCCCACAGTGTATTGTTTCCAATTAGTTGAAATCTGCTTTAATAGGACAAAGTAATTTTTTTCACAGAAGTTTTATTCAAGTTGTCATCTTTCTTTGTGACTTATAGGGGGGCTGAAGGACCCCTTCCATTCCTGGGTGGCCATTTAAGGTTTGAGTCAAAACGTTGGCAAGCATTTTAAGCACATTCAAGTCAACATAGATAGAAGGATTTGGAGTGTGCTCCGGATTTGCCCTGGCTGAGTTTGGCAGTTCAAAAATATGGCCAGGAGCTGGAGAATGCTGAGTATCCCCAGGCACAGAAGCTTGCGGGGCCTGGGTAAGAAGGGGTGAAGAGGTGGAAGCTTAGGGGACATTTGTGGCAAGGGAGAAAATCTGTATTACTTGTACCAGAGAAAGGAAGGTGGGGAGGGATGAGAAGCATGGATTATTTGAGAAGGGATGAGAGAGTGTCACCTCAGTGCTGATGGACTGAAGCAGGAGAAGTGAGAGAACTGCACCATCTCACTTACAGAGCAGGAGGGAGAGCAGAGCAGGCAAAAGGAGCTCTTTACCATTCCAGCCAAGATGGAGGGCTACTTACCCCCAAGCCTCTCCCCCACTTCAGTGCGCAGCCAGTGCCCCCCGTACTGCTGCTCTTAGCCAAGTTTGAGCCTGTGCTCCTGCTGAGAGTGCACAAGGGAACTCTCCAGAGTGGACTGTGTGCAAACTCTGGGCCACTCTGGCAGGGAGAGCCCAAGCCCTCCGTGCACAGTAAGGGTTTTGCTCATCCAACCCGTGTTGAACAGGCACAGCACAGCAAAGAGTCCTTTCAGCTTTTTCTCCCCCAGCTACCTTAAGTGCAGCTTTTCCAAAGCAGAATGCAGGGGCATTGAACCTGAGGGTTCAGTTCCATGGTCCATTTGATATGACTAAACCATCTGCCTGGTTGTTTCTTTTCTGTATTTTTAGTTAGGTAAATTCCCTGATCCAACCTTCTGTGCATCCACACAACATCTTGTGTTGGCACAAGTGAGAAAATGTGGTTGGGGCCAGAGAGCAGAAGGTAGAGCTATCCCTTTAAATTACAGCCCAGATTTAGGTCAGCTCAAACCAGTTACGAAGCCAGAGCTTGATCTTCAAGGACTCACAGTCAGCTTCATGGATGTTGACTTCCAAGCAGTTAAATATTTTTTTCAACCACTGCCTATTTCAGTTTTGTCCCACACATTGTGGGGTTACTAACACATCCCTATATAAGGAAAATTTTAGGCATAGTTGATCAATGTTTGTAAAATGCCAGATGCTACAGAAAACTGGAGTAAGAAGCATCATCTCAGCTTAGCCTTGAATAAGATGCCCAGCAAAGCATCCAATTCCTGTGTATTGTAGCACTAAAGCCTTACAAGCAACCCACGTGTTGTACGGCGGGTTATTCTTTACAGTGACACTAATGCCAGAAACATTCAAAGAACCTCTGGGAGGTAGCTGCAGGCTCTCCAAGTCCTTTGCAATGACTCGACCCCACAAGCTGACAACCTGGTATTTTGTGTTCCTGCAGTTCTGAACACACTGGGTTTGCAATTGAACAGGATAGCTGATGTGTAGAAGCTAGTGCAGTAAGGGTCATAAATAATAGTAAAAATAAACTCACATTCCTGAGGACCTGCAGACAATGACACGTAGCAGAGTGGTAATATACAGCACGTGAAGAAGGGAAATTAGAGCCTTTCCTTGTTCCTATCTTCCATTTTTCTCAAGAGGAAAAATGATATGGATTCTCATGCCTTATATCTGAAACACTGGGCTCACATTTTTTGTTGCAATGGTTTAATGCAGTTCCTCTTAGAGATGAGATCACACTGCTGGATATAGAAACCTCGTCAGGTGAGGAGCTACAGTTGTTGACTGTGCTGTGAGAGAAATATTGTGATGATGATTATATACTAAAAGTGCAAGAGTGATTAGATTGCATGAAACACCATTTTTTAAAATAATGAAATGCTAAAATAGAAGGAAACCTCCATTTGTTCCTATTTAACTTTTTCTTCTGTATGTTGAGATCAGACTCTGGATGACTTGGAGTATGAAGTGTGATTTTTGGCATGTAAAAGACAGTTTGACAAATTAGTGCTACTATAGAACAATAATAGAGGAAAAGTACATCTTGATCCTTGAGTTCTCTCCTACTCCAGGCAAACATACAATTTTTTCTCTTTTGTAAGCATATCAAACTCAGTTGTTTGTTGGTGAAAGCAAGGGGGAGAAACAGAAAAAACTGTAGCATAGCTGAATGTTTCATTGTGTGTTAAACCATCATTCATATTTTAATGTTAATCATTAGAAAGGTTGATAACGGGAGTTTGGGAAACATGTCAAAACAGAAATGACAGGTAAAAGAAAATCCAAACAAAAAGCAAAATCACAGGCTTATACTTTTTGCAATGTCACAGAATGGCTCTGAGATTTTTCTTCACTTCTTTCTTTCAGGTAGAATTTCTTAGCTCTAAGCACATGAAAATGGAAAGAGCAATTTTACATTATACTTACAAAGTAACAGATTTATTGAGTACTTAGACCTGCTAAAGAAAATCACTTATCTAATCTAACCAATCTACTGTATGATCTTTTTTCAATGGCTAAGACCTGCTGTGGAAAAATAGTTGAAATATAAATCCAGCAGCTCAGATTCAGGAAAGAAAATTAAGGAGTTGTTCATGGCCTTCTGTTAGTCCCAACTGTTGCCTGGTAACTGTCTAAAAATTAACTGTGCATCACCTGGCTTCTAAGGACCGTGGCATCACTAGAATCTTGGCATCTGCTATGTCTTACATTGAAAAGATGAGCTTCATTCCTTGGTTGTGATTTTTTTTGTCATAATCGGGGAAGTTACTCAACTACACAGCTAGATACTGATGGTAAAGTCATTTAAAATATTGTAAAAAATAATATATAATACATATAATAAACTAGAAAATGAACTTATTTTAAAATATGGAAATTTCACACAATCTTTTTCTGATTTTACTATGTGAAATTCCATTCTTTCTTTGGGTGGTGTGGTATTTAATTTCTTTCTTATTTCTGCACCTACTGAGCTTCACCCAAGCTTTGCATGAGATTAGAACTGATAACAAAGTGCATTGACAGACGCTGTGGCAGGGATACTCCTGAAATGGAAATCTAGTAGGTATACCTAGATCATCAGATATACCTTGACCAGATTTGTAAAAGAAACTAGTTTTAAAAAACTTTCCAAGTTGTTTGATGCTCTGTTTTGCACAGATTTTAGGGTCAATTTGTACCTGCTATTCCAATGGTAGTGCTGAGAAGATTTAGATGAATATAGGTGAAAACACATAATCTAAGCATTAAACTGAGTGGAACTTGTGTTCTGAAAATCATAGACTCATTTAGAATAAAAAACAGCCTCCAGATCACCAAGTCCAACTATAAGCTATTCTATTTAATTGAGCAATTAACCTGGGACTGCAAGCTACTCCTCTCTTTTATGCTTTTGGCCACTTAACACTGAAGGCCCTGCAGCAGAACTTATTTCAATGCATCAGAAAATCTGAAGTGACTTTTTAAAGTGCTCACTTACAGATGCTGTGTCAGGTTATTATGCAACACTCATCCTAACATTAATTTTCTATGCTTGCTATGCTCTCCTTTGCAGAACCTCAGTGTCCTGCACACATCAGTTAATTAAGTTTCACAATACCCATGTGGGTGCATTGTTTTTTTGTCTTAATTGAACCAATGGGAGAAGAGAAACACAGAGAGATGAAGTGACCTAGACAAGGTCACTCTGTTAATTAAGAGTAAAAGTTTATTTCAGAAAAGAAGATAAGCACATCATAAGGTAAGTGAAGCAAAGTGAAGGTGAACTTACCATTGCTAAGGTTTATTTGCTCTCATAGAACTGAAAACACTTAAAATTTGGTTGAGGTAAGCTTCTAAAGGGAGCGCAGAATCAGAAAATGCTGACTTCTCTCACTAAAAATGTCATTCAGTTCTCCTGATACTAGGAAGATCTTGACTGTTCCTCCTGCACTGCACATGATCTGAGTGGCAGCAGCAGCCTACAGGAAAAGCAGGTAAATCCATAGGTGTGCACTGTGTGAGAGTGTCCTGGGGCAAAATGGCAGAGGAGGGAGTCCCAGTAAACCAGTGAGAGATATGAGCCCTCCCAGGCTGTCACAGGGACTTCTCAGCCCCGGGGGCTGACAAACAGCCAAAGGATAAAAACTGGGCTAATAAAACATCCAAAGTGCTTTTCAGACAGACAGGCTCACTGCCGGTGGGGTGGGGTGGGTATGAGACATTAAGAGATGCTGAGAAGTACATTAGGAGATGGTACAAGACTTTTCATGGGCTACTCAGGGAGGTGGGGAACGGGTAGGACCAAGGTGGTCTCTGGGCAGGAATGAATGTGCAAAGCTAAAGGCAAAGTGGACAAAAGGAGCCGCTTCTGTGTGAGCAGTGGCTGGTCAGCACACTTGTCTGGCTGTGCCCTGTGCCTGGTCAGCAGTGCCTGGCCTGACTTCTCATTAAACTCCATTTCTTAACTATTTTCTTGATACAGGGACTGTGTATTCTGGGGACATGGAGCTGCAGCATCCTCACCTCTACTGAGCTCCTTGATTCATCAGCCCCTGGCAATAAATATGTATATGTGTAATCTATGTAAGTAGCTATAAGTCCATATATGTGAGCCACAGTTTTGCTGGTGAGCGTTCCTGTCACTCCGTTGCATTTTTCAGGTGGAAAGAGGGGAGAAATCTGCCAATTAGGGGCATTTGGGAAAGCCAGTCAGCCATCTCTGTTGACACCAAGGACCTCCTTACACAGCTGAGCTATCTTTTTTCCAGAAAGGTGGCATCAAAGGACATAGGTAGTAATTTGTTTCAGGAAGGTCAAACACGTGGTCCTTCAGAAAGCTAAAAAAGCCTCATTCTGCAGCACTAGGAGCCAATATTTTATATGGCTTATAAAGCTTTCCAGACACTGCTTTCTAGCATTGCAGGTGAAACTCATCTAAAATACTTGGAGAAGAAGAACTTTTATCAGCAAATTTTTTCTAACATCAAACCTTCAAGAACAAGCAAAATGAATATAATTACATTTTCAGCCTTGCTCTTCATGAGCAAGGCAGGGAGTATGTCGGAAACAAAATAAAGAGGGTTTTTTTCTCAAGAGGAAAATGAAAATCCAAATTGAGGTCAAAACCCAATAATCATTTCTGTCTTGGAGTTGAGAAACCCATGTGTATCAGTATAAGCTCTTTTTTTTGTGAATTCTTTGCACAAAACCACTGATGACAATCTATGTGATAGATAAATTACATCCCGCTCATTTTGATTACAGCTTTCCATTTCTCTTTTGGAATGACTGCCCCAATACTTTCACATGAGTGAACTAAAGGACTAGAAAAGACCAACAGCTAAGGGGAAAATAACAAAGCAACAGAAATGGTGACAGTAAATTGATGCTGTGAGTAAAGGAGGGTCATTCCCCATCACTGTGTCAGCTGGTGCTGTGGAGACTGATGTGAAATAATTCCAGGAAAAAAAGGACTAGGCCATTTCATATCAGTTCTGTGCTATGGGTAAAGTTTTTGTTTATTAAGCAAAGTCCTCAATTTACACCCCCTTTAGAATATCTGTGTGTTGCCACAGTCCATACAGTACATACCGTAATAACACAAGACCTTCTGAAAATAAGAATGACTTGTCATGAAGCTGATGCAGATGAACTGATTTCTGTTAGAAAAAGATAACCTTAGAGAAGAGCACCCCAGAGTCACACACCAAATCCTAACACTGAGCTGTTAGAAAACATTTGTTTTGCAATAACCTGTGGAGAGCAGAGGTACAGCGTAGGTCTGTGGAGCCACAGGGTGATGTCCCACAGCACCTCATGCTGAGCATGCTGCAAAAGCTGCACAGTGGCTGCTCAGCCATGCCTCGCCAGGACTTTGTCTCTGCTTCTCAGCAGAGGCCATGCTGGGTTGCCTTTCTGGCCCTATTCTGGTCCTTGGGAGTATGCCCACGGCACAGCAGGTGCATCAGTAGGAATAGCCAGCAGAGTGGTAACCTGCCACCAGATTCTGTCCTGGTCATCAGCTGGTGGAATTGTAATAAGCCAAGGGGACCTGCAAAATCAGTGGTTGCATTAGCATTATAACAATGGGGCATTTTTGAAATTTAGTCTTATCGTTAAAATTTTTATTGTTCCCTCCTGCTCTGGCAACACATGAATGAATTACTGATTAATTTTAAAAGTCTCAGTTTTCACTCTGTAGTATTAATATTACCCATCACTAATTCCTGGCACGTTATTGTAGAACTCTGATGAAATTTGTCTGGTATTAAATGGATCACAAAGTGATGAATCAAGGCCAAAGTTCCTGCACCATCTTTCTTAATTCTAGCTAGCATTTATGGCCACCTGACATGGAAAACTAGCCTCTGCCCAAATGCAGCTGGGTTTGACTGTGAATGGCAAATTTAAAAGCATCTAATGAAAGTGTTTCTGGCATGTTTGTTTTTTGAAATTGGAAAGATGCCATTTTCTTACACAAGCTTTTTGAAATGCTGGTAAAAAATTGGGGCCTACTCAAGGCCAGGCTGTTGCTTGCATGGGATCATTTTTCTGAGGCAGTCAATTACCTACAAGCCATATGTCACAGCTCGGGAGACCTGAGGCAGGTGTGTTGGAAGAACCCACTGTTCCATCTGCCAAGTTTGTTTTAAATGTACATAGCATAAACAAGCTTGAAATCCAGCTGGAGTGCCACAGCCAGTGTGGCAAAGCAGATGACTCTTTAATTTCTTATGGAAGCAATGGACAGAAAATAACCCCAACAGACTAAGGGAATTTATCAGATCTTGACCAAAAAGAGTTGATGTTTCCTGTTTAATACACTGAACTCTTAGCAATAAAAATGATCATGTGGTTTGGTGAGAAGTCCAGCTTGGGAAATGGTCAAGGGCATTTCTGTTCAGCATATGCTGAAAGCCAAACTCTCATCTTACAGATCCTTTTGGTTTCCTTGAACTTGTCCTCCAGTTCCCCTGCCAGGAAATGACCCATATTGGTGCAGGTTTGTTCTCCAAAGTATTTCAGTAACACACAGCCAAAACTAGACTGATTTATGGAAAGCTGACACCTAGACACCTAGGCAACACCTGGGCTTCAGGCAGCATCCTATGTTCATGGCAGTGTCTGAGAGAAAGAAAATAGGATTGTGAGCTGATTTTGATAAGGATGTGAAGTGAAAAACATCTCCTTATTCGCATTTGACATTTCTTAGTGAATCCTGTATAGCATATGTCATAGTTATACACTGTCTCTCTCAGAGATTGTCCTTATTCTGTTTATAATACTGAGTCAAACATATTGCTGATGTTAAAATTCTAACTGTGTATGTTTAAATATTCTGTGAGGGTGCCACTCACATGGAATGTGAAGGCTTGGGAAATGTCAAGGCTTATCATTGGTTTGATAGATATGCAACTGATTTAATTGCTGTTTGTAAAAATGAACATGTCATCAATGAGCTATTCTTTGTCATGACTCTGTCCTGTAGACCTTATGTTCATTTGTGAAATAGAGGGCCTTGTGCTCAAGCCAGCCTATTAATGTGGGAACAAATATGTCTAGGACCAGCAAAGAAATGGCAAGGATTGTTTCATAAACCTGGAACTATCCTGGTAAATGCAACAATTTGTAGGCCCTGATGTTTTGGATTGTGTGAAGTGTTACCCTCTTAAAAGAAGACAGTATGGCCATGGAGATTCACAAAACTGAGAAGTTTATGTCATGAACCTTTCCCCAAGGGCCTTGCACTTGGGTTAAATAAATGAGAACAGCTAGAGAGAGAGCTGGGATACAGCCAAATGCACTCAAACTGTAGCTACCTGTGGTTTGCTGCCAAGATGAGAGCACTATCTTTGAAGACTGGTCCTGGGTTCGAGGTCTGTGTGAAATGGTAATAGGAAGATGAGGTGGAGAATGTGCTTGTTAAACTCTCATATGACAAAGACATGTGAAAGTGCTTGGAAATTGGAAATGGAATTTGGAATTTTATGGAGAAAACTGAGAAAAGTTCTTAAATCTGATGGAGTGTCTGTATTCAGAAAGGACTAATCTGTTGCATAAAAATTGACTGGGGAAAACAGAGATTAAGTAGTGTTTCCAAAATAGGGACTTGGGGTTTGCTGTGGTTTATATGATAACCACAATTCAATATTTTTAGGCTATGGCAATAAGAAAACCAAGCATTTGGTTGGGACATAAAAAGAGATCCCTGGAAATAATCTTCCTATTCAGAATGGATATACTGTTTAGTTTGGGAAGCTGTATTTTGAGAAAGATGTGGAGGAATTGCAAAAGGCTTCTGAATGATGTGGCCTAAATGTGACAGATGAATGAATTGTTATAGTTTATGCCAGAAAAGAAAATGCAAGGAGATGATGTGACAACAGTCTTCAAGTATGGAAAATACAGTTGTAGAGGAGAAGAGAGAGTGTTGTCTTTTATGTTCTCTCTATAAACAGAATAAAAGGCAGTGGGCTTTACTTCCAGAGAGAGGAAATCAATGAAAGAAGGACTCCCTAAGCCCTTTTCAGTAATAAGAATTAACCCCACTTTTGGCAGTGGGTGGCCTACTGATAATGTCTGGTACAATCCTAGAGCAGAGCCATGGGAAAGCCTTATTTCCACTAGTGGCACTCACTCCTGTTAGTAACTCTTGACATCAGGGCTACATCCCAGTACAGACAACTAATTTTGGCAACCTTGGAGTTCTTCTTTTTTCAATTTTAAGCCATTTAACTCTGGGAAAATGACCTATGAAACACTCTGCTAGGCTGACAATGACCATGGTAGCTTGATGTGATTCTAAATTACTGTGAACACTGGAGCAAGGCTTTCCCAGAGGACAGCCAAGTCACCCTTAATTGTACTGAAGGTAATGGTTCTCGTGCCAACAGAACATCCTACATTCTCCACTGAAATGATTGATCCAAGACAATGAATAGCTGGTCATGCCTACTAGTTTATGGCAGCCTTAGGCTGCTCTTGGTGCCAAGGGATGGTGTAACACAAAATGCTGTGATGTTTGTGCAGCTGACACTACACTAAGCTGTAACAAATAAACCATCTTAAATGCCTAAACCCCATGGAAAATAGGTATTTTTTTGTGAAGTCATGTTGATCTAATTTTTGTCTGTTAAGTTAGGGAAAATCCTGCCTTCATTAGTTAACTTTAGTTGATCTGTTCCTTTTTTAATGTACAAGTTAACTCAGCAAAGATAAATAAATAACAGTTCCTATTCTCAGCAGGGGAGTCTGTAACAACACAAGGGACTGTAGTTAATTGGGGAATTTGCAGTCAGCAGCTCTAGAATGGCTGGATATCAGCAGTCTGGGAAAGTCAGCCCTTCCTCTAAGCCTGCTCTCAAGCATCTTGCAATTCCTTCTAGCTTCTTTTGGCTTTCCCTGCTAGCAACTGTCATGTGATACTTCTGGGAAAATATGTCAGGGTAATCCACCCCAATGCAACTGCATTTTGGGTACAGCCTGAATGGCAAGAAACAGCAAAAAGATCAAAAGTCTTTTATTTTATTTATTTATATGACCAGGAGAATAATATCAATACATTTTCTTCTCTTTACCTCCCTTCTCCACTAATTTTAGGACTGCTTCAAGCTCACCTTTAACTGATTCAATTGATAAAGATGAATAATGTGCATGATTAATGCTAAGCATTTGCTTAATTGCCTGAAGTCCCAAGATTTTGACTCACCAAAAATTTCAGCTGTGCGTTGCTGTTAGAGGGGGTTAGATGCAGGACCTCTGTGCTCAGTATATCACAGCTGCCTGTATGTAGTGTCTCCCAGAGGCTTCACTGGGATTAGCCACATAGCTGAATCAGAGATTAAATATGTCATGGGATTAGCCGAATTCTATACTTTTGATTCCCTATTTCCTAAAATCGACCTTGGTATCGTTATCTCTCAAAAACATTGCACCAGGGTACCCATGCTGAGACATGGCAGGGATTGAGGCAGAGTCTTCCCAGAGAGGCAGGAAGACAGGGATGGAGAAACTCTCCCAGATTGTGCTTCTCACCCCCCAACTTGACTAGACATGTCTTTGCAAAGGTGAATTTTTTTTGGCCTCAAAACACTGTCTGCAAAGTGAGCGCAAGAAATTACAGTAATTCAACAGAAATTAAAACCTCTTTGTTATCACTGAAGTCACTTTATACATCTGGCAGTAGAAGAGCTTGTGGAGTGGTGAAGTTAATTCAGCAAGAATCAGGACCAAATATCCAAAAAAGCAATTGCTCTATGTGTTCATTCTTCCTTTGCTTTTAAAGTCTACATTTTTTCTTATTCATATAAATTGTCAGGACAATGTCTGCAGTGTGTTTATACTGCCTTCTGCAAATGTGACTACAGATCGTGGCTGTGTGTCAGAGATACCTTTAGTCACTTTATGTGATGGATAATTCCATCACATAGTTACAACAGAACCACCCTCAGCCTCTAAATACATATCAAGGGTCCTGGCTGCCCCTGCACATCTTTTTTTCATGTACATGGCAAACACTGCTGGCCTGAAAAGATGAGGCAATAGATCGTAAACTTGCAAATGGTAAGGAATAAATATGGCAATCTGTAGCTGTCATTAAATTGTTCCAGGCATGAAAAGTCCCCTAAAATACCACTGATCCTACAAAACTATGAATTTTTATTTTAACTCACTGGCTGTTCTCTGTTATCCCTTTACTGCATGAGACTGTGAAATGCTCAGTATTGTTTTGGGACCAGTTTGCTTCTTTTACAGATATGAAAAGTGTGCCTGGGCGTAGCAATTAGTACAGGCTTCTAATGGATGCTGCACCTTCCTGGACAAGCCTTCTGGCACTCAGTAGCTCCATCTTGAAGTGCACTGTGTCTCTTAAGGAAAAGATATAGAGTAGGAGGAGAACAAATACAGTACAGAACATAACCAAGCCTCATGAAGGAGCAGGACCTCTTGGGTCAGAAAGCCTTGTCCATCCCCAAACAGTATTTAATGACCCTGTCACACGCTGAGCTCCCCACCAGACTGACCTAGCAGCACCAGTGACTTCATGAGTGACCACATGCAAATTGCTCAGTTGGTATTCAGACATTCAAGTTCCTTATTTAATGTCTTTAGGAATTAAAAGATATTCTGGCTTTATTGTCTTTAGATGAACAGCTGCTGTCTTTGGCATATCTTCTTAAAGTGAATAAATGTCTTAATTGCTCCTTTCTTATTTCTGTGTCTAGAGTTCACTGTTTAATTCCAGATTATAATTGCATATTTTTCTGAGGTTTTATCAGTTTCTTGAACTTTGCTGAGCTTTGGGTAACCACAGCTAGCTGAATTTAAGTAGTCCAATTAATTTTGCACAGTAGCTGGGTGCAAGTGAAGGTCATCCTGGAATCATTCTTAGCCTGCAGTAGGGCCAGGTATGACAGGGAAGTGCTATAGTGGCTTGAAGAAAAACTATTCCCCTTTCTGAACAATGAGTTTGTTGCAAAGTTCTTGGAATGGAGAGTGGTAGTACCTGTCCCAGAAAGATCTCATCTCTGGCTGTTTTTTTTTTTCAATTTGCATATATAAAATGCTCACATTACATATAGCACACTGCACACAAGATAAGGTTAGATATACATTTTTTTCTGGTTTTCAGAAACCTTCCGTGAAGGCAGGAAACAAACAAAATATGAAATCCCCAGAATGGAAACTGAAATAGTGGGTTGTATGTGCAACCTAGAGCATGCTTCTGTTATTTCCTTGTAGGAGACATCCCTAGATATGGCTGAGATAACAGATGATTATTGGGCATGAAATGGTTTGGCTGCAAATAATATGGCCTCAGCAGCACCTGCTTTATGAACAGCTTCCAGCTGCCACTCAGGGATAGCAACTCATCTCTGTGAGGGGGTAACTCATGTGGGGTGTCTCTAAACTCCTTCTGCCTGGCCAAAACATGAATCAGGTCATGGATGCTAGTCTTTAGGAGAAAGCATGTTTCCTTCTGTACAATCTAGAAGTGCTTGATTCATGGCAGGACACTACAGAAGCTTGGCTTTGATTGGGCTATTCTCCTTCTCAGCTACTATTGTTTCTTTCTTTGAGTCAAATTCTTGAAAATCCATGCCTGTTGTATTCTATACTTGACCTGCATTTGCTTGGAACTGAAGACAGACCTGTATTACCTCCTGAAGTCCCCTCCAACCCAGTCACCTCCAACCTACGCTGTGACACTGCTAACAGGACCTTCTCAAAAAGCCTTGGTTTCTGCCTGTAACAAACACAAAACCCAGTTCTGCTCCTATCCTGTAATCACCAGTTGCTTTGCCACAAGTGGTCTGTGTTTGACTGTTAATAAGTACAGTGAAAATATCTTTTTAAACATCATCAAACCACATGTGAAATTTATATTTTTACTGTTTGCTTCAAAACATGAAACTGCATTGGAATAAATCTGTTGTCTTGCACTTCAATGATTTTTATTACACAGACTTTTTAAAGAGGGAAGAACTTTTTGTGTTCTCAAGTGTTTTTTACAAAGATAAGCAAGTGCTTCCTCTAATAAACAGCTAGGTTCACATCACATAGCTATTCTGCATGCACTGTTTATTTTGTGTGTGTAGGCATAACTGTGTATTCATTATTTTAAGGACGTGTTAAGACAGTCAAATGAGATGAAAAAGTGCTTGGGTTTTTTAATGGAAAAACACATCTAAAAAGCTTATTTTAAAATTAAATTAGTATTCCTACAGTAAATCAAAATTTGAGAAAATTTGTTCTGTAGATATTCTTCCTTCCACTCACAGTTTGGAAATAGCAAGTATTTCTTGACTTCCAGATTATTGTAGAAATTTTAATTAAAGGCTAAATAGTACAGTTTAACTATTTCTATAACTATGCAGGCACAACTCTGATCCCACCAGTGTCCATGGAATAAGAGCCACTGATTTTGTTGGTTAATGATTTCCATTTTAAGCAAGTACATCCAAAAAGGGGTAATCTTTTAAACTGCTATCTACCTTAAAATTTTACTTTAAAAGTGCCCATATAAATCTAATTGTAACAATGCTTCATAGAGTTAGGCTCTGAATTAGTACCTAGAGGTAGCTATCTTGAAATGGCTAGTATTCATCACAATTGTTTTTAAATTTGAAACTATGTTAATACTAAGCGTTTTAGGCAGCTATGTAAACACCATCTGGGCAAAATATTTGTAATTATTTACAAACAAAAAGTATCAGGGAAGCTATTTCACAACACCAAACTGGCACACTAATCTAAGAGAATGTGTCCCCCAGTGCTGTCCATATGCTGGTTGCTCTTAGGTCAGTGATGTCCACTGCAGTTCCCAGCTGTTTTGTTTTTGTGCTTAATTATTTTGGTTTCATGAACAAAGAGAAGTCTGAAGGACTGTGCCAACATGTACGAAGGGATGTGCCTTGTCATTCCTACATCAATATTCTTCCTTGGTCCATGGAGATGTATTTTGGAGTGGCAAAGGGTGTCCTCCACCTGAAGTGCTGTCTGATGGCCTTTGGGTGAGGGGCTTCAGAGCCAAGCCCAATGCTCTGTCTGCAAAGTCCCGAAAAGGCCGTGGGGCCATGTGTCACCAAAAGAGAGGCGTTTGTTTGTACCCCTTTTGCTACCTAAAGTTTGTTCTCAGAAGTCAGTGTCAGGATAACATCCCTATAGGCACCTTTAAATACTTGTCACTGGGTGGCCATGACAACACACTCATAAAATCTTACCTGTGATAGTCTGGGCATCCTATCTGGAAGGATGACTCAGGATCTGCAGTATTTTATACGTGTTTAGAGAAAGCAACCTTCTCCTAGAGTTGTTAATAATAACAGGGAAAAGCATCTACATGCCAAGGCACAAATTCCAGCCTGCTGTGGTACAGGTAAATCATCCAGCTGCATCTGTCCCTGAATTAATTATGCTGAGCATTTCCAGGAGCAGAAGGGCCAGTGTCCCAGCTGCTGAGCTGGCTGCTTCTACCAGACTGTCCCTGGATCCAATGGGATGTACCAAGTGCCAGCAGGACCACAGGCACTGGGAGGTCTGAAGGATGGCTGCAGCAGTCTGCCTTGCCGATCCAGTGTGTAGTCCTTCACAGCTTGAGCTTTTTTCTTTCACTTCTGGTATTGCCAGAAGTAAGGAGATGTTTGAAGCCCTACTGTCCTGTACTGGTCTCCTTGTTCCAAGCTGCCACTCAAGGAAGGGCAGCTGGAGCCTTTGGCTGCAAAATCATTACCGAATGATACAACCGCCTGCGGTAATTTCCTGGTGCTGTGGGCCTGATCCAAAGCCAGCAGCAGTCAGTGATCAGAGCCCCAGAGTGAATCATGCACCATCTGTGCTCGTGGGCCGACTGTTTGTGTGTGGAAAGCGTTGGGTAAATGTGTAGCCACAGCACAGGAAGGTAAATCCCCCTCACTTGCATGGAGAGGAGCACGTGCCTGTACCTCTTCCCAGGTCTGAACAGGTGGGGCAGGGGATGGTGGGGTGTGTGTTGCAACCCTGAAGGCTCACAGGGGCTGCTCCTTGTGCTGGGTGTGAAGGGCTGTATTTGTGGTGCTGGCAATGGGCATTGGTGTTTCCCACAAAACCCTGCTAACGAACAGGGGAGAGATTAGACAGAGCCAAAATTACTTCTGGGCCTATTCTTGGAGCCAGCTGGATGAAGCAGCCAGGTAAGGAGGGAACTCTCCTTTCCTTGAGTGCAGAAATGGAGCGGGAGTAGAGGAAGGTGTACCTGATCTCTGTCCCCCACGTGCTCTCTGCTTAGCACACCTCCTGAGCACACAGGGGTTGTGAGTGGGCCCCTTGGTGCTGGATCTTTGTTTGGACACAGTAGGCAGTATCAAGAGAAAGAGGTTAAAACTGAAGATGAAGGGGCCTGCAGCCATCTTTGTGCTGAGTAGGCTGTGGCAGTCAGTCATGAACCAGAGCAGTGTGCAAAGGCAGTGTGTACTGCCTGGGGCTGTACTGGGGACATGCACAGGTACAGGGGATGGTTTGCAGGCCCAGCTGTGCTTCTGCACAAATATGAACAAAGAAATTACTTCTGTGGTCCAAAGGGGAACCTGAAGCCTCTCCAGTGTGGAGGTGGGCAAGGTACACCTGCAAATCTGTATGGGTCTGCAAGCAAACACTGGCAAAGCTTCTCTGAGTACTTCACTGCTTTTAACACTATGTAATGGGCTCATCTCCCCTGTACAGTAATAAAGGTTTCCTTTTGTTCCCACTAAACCACAGGTAGGTCACCAAAGGTAAATGCAAATATCTGAACAATTTTTTGTCCTGCTTCGCAATAAGCATAGAATCATGGAATCTTTAAGGTTGGAAAGGACCTCTAAAATCATCTAGCCAAACATTAACCCAGCACTGACCTGTCCATCACTAAACCATGTCTGACTCCCACATGTCTTTTAATATCTCCAGGGATGCTGACTACACCATTCCCTGGGCAGCCTCTCCCAGGGCTTGACAACAAGCCTTTCAGTCAAGAAATATTTTCTAGTATCCAATCTAAACCCTCTCCAGCACAACTTGAGACCATTTCCTCTTGTTCTGTCACTTGTTACCTCGGAGAAGACACCGACCCACACCTGGCTACACCCTCCTTTCAGGCAGTTGTAAAGAGTGATAAGGTACCCCCTGAGCCTCCTTGTGCTCCAGACTCTTCCCCAGCTCCGTTGCCCTTCTCTGGACACGCTCCAGCCCCTCAATGTCTTTCCTGCAGTGAGGGGCCCAGAACTGAACACAGGATTTGAGGTGTGGCCTCACCAGTGCTGAGTACAGGGGGACGGTCACTGCCCTGGTCCTGCTGGCCACACCATTGCTGACCCAGGCCAGGATGCCATTGGCCTTCTTGGCCACCTGGGCACACGCTGGATCATAATCAGGGGCTCACTAATCCAAATGCAGTTGGGAATTAGGGAATAGGAGGGCAGGGACCAGAGCTGTGGTCTGCTGTGTCCCACCATGAACAAAAGAACACACTGACTGGGAACAGTCTGTTTAAAATTAAGGTGAAGCATGTCATCATTGTTCCCTTGGGAGTTTCTCAGTTTCTAAACGAGTGCACAATTCTTAGCTTGTAAAAGATGGAGAACTCCAGCCTCTGGGCTTCTGTAACTAAACTATTAAAAATAACTATAGTGTAGAGGAGACAAACCTTTAGGGAAAGAGCTAATTGTTTATTCTTGCACTGGATTCTTCCTTTTTTGCAAGGTTGATTTCTGTCTTGCTATTGACAGTAATTGTAGAGCACAAAATGATGGAAACAGTAGCACAGAATAATAAAAATACAGTGTGAAAGACCAATTATGTCCTTATATAAGACTGCCTGTACTTTATTCAACTTCACTTTCAATCATTTCAACAAGATAGATTACAGATTTTCCTCTGGGAAATGATTCTTCAGTCGGGAAAATATAATAATTGGGATTTTTTTCCTGATTTCCTTTCTAAAGTCTTGTTTGCTTAATATCCTCCTATTTCTTCAGATGCTTTCTCTAATCAATTACTCATGCTTCTTTTTGTTCAAAACCTTTAGATACTTGAAATGATACTTACAACAATGGTGGGAGCAGATTTGACAACTCTCAGCCCTTAAGAAATGCTCAACTGTTTCATTTGCAGTTACCTTTGTTTGTATATTTTTTTCTTGTATTTGTTCTTTTCCCTCATTTATCTTAAAACTGTGACAAACCATCAAATTCAATAATAGTAGATAATGCCCCTGCTTTTTCGTTAAATAACAAATCACACATTTGAAATGTTTATCTCTTGTGTTGATTGTCATGGGAGAAACTGGTAGCTATGCTTCAGAACATATGCATTGCTCAGCCATTCCTAACCACAGGTTTTGCATTAGAAAATTTAATCACTACATTTAATCATGCCATAAAATCCCAGAGCTCTTCACAAATACAGTACTATTTCCAGAACTGTATCATCTATATATTTTCATACTTTCACGAGCCAACCTATACCTGCTATCAATAACATGTTTGAAGATTACTCCTTTCTCATAGCTCCACTTCTCACCTGTCTTCTTTTCCTGGATTAGGAGAAAATAATTACAGGAATTGGGGCTGTGGAAATTTCACTTAATGTGGAGATTGTAAAATAGGAAAAAAAGATTTGACAGCAACTCAATGTACCAGTACAAGCACTGAGTTTGTAAGTCAGCATTTACACTTTTGAAAAAATTTAATTTCCTTCTTAATTTTAATCCATAAATTGAAACTTGTATTCCTGATATCTTTTCATCAGTGCAGCTTTCTACAAGCTGTCATCTCCCCAGTCAAAGTGAGAAGGTCATTATAAGAAGGGAAGAAACCAGTGGCAAGAGACAGAGGGTACTGTCCTTTACTCCTGGTGTAACTTTGATCTCAGTGGGCCTCCCTAGAAGTCTTATTGCATAATGCAAGATCTAGCAAGCAGACAATAATATTGCTCAGGAAGCAGACAAGCAAAGGAAATACCAACCAGGAAAAAAATGAATGTTTTTTACATGGTATCTTTTCCAGCTGTGAAACCCATGACCACAATGAATTCCAAAAGGGATGAAGAAAATTCAGAGCTATAAAATGCATCCCAGTGGTAATGTTCCTCTGTTGGAAACAGAGTGCCAGTAGACTTGGAGAGAGAGTGGGATGTCTACTTTTTATTAATTTTATTTGTTTCTGAATTCAGTTTCTTGGATTGTTCAAGCTGATTGCATGCTGGTGAATCAAAATGCAGTGTGAGCTAAACAGGGTACAGAGCAAGGCAGTGGGCAGTGACCACCTCCAAAGCAAACAGCTTTAAGGCAGCAAGGTTACCAAGGCTGGCCCACATAGATTTGTACAGCTGATTCCCTTCAGACTGGAGGCTTTAGGTATAAGACACTAAGTCAAAGGCCTTGTCCTCTTCCCCTCTCCATTTCCCCTTGCTCTCTTCAGTTTTCTGTATCTCATAATTAATTCTTTGAATTAGATCCTTGTAAAGAACAACACCATTTGTGCTTCCCTCAAATCACACCAGCGCTGGCTGCAATATGTACAGCCAGCTGAGAGCACTGCGTAATTTATCATGCCAAAACAGATTTTCTTGTCATGGCTGTGTTGCTGAGACTGTCTTGCACTAGGGACAGGAATCTGTCCTAGTCTTTTTTTTCCCCCACCATACAGACCATATTTCAAGTTTACTGGAATTAAGTCCCAAGGTGCTGAATATCAACTGTTGATCACATAAGCTGGTGCAAGTTAAGTTTCTTGTCAAATTGCTGCTTGCTTTCTTGGCTAGAACAACAGCTAGGGAGATTGTTAATGAAACCTCCTCCTTCTGTATTGTTATTTCCCTATCCACCTGCTCACTCCAGTTAAAGAGAAACACCAGTTGTGCTCTGTACCACCCCTTCAGCTCCTGCTTCTCAAAATTACAGTTTATGGGATGTTAAAGAGCCGTGGAGAGCAGCACAGTGCAGCAGCTCCTCCTCACTGCCTGCTCTTCTCCAGCTGCTCCCAGCATTCACACACCCGAGAGCAGCCGTGTTGCTGATGCCCAGAACAGATGCAGGATACCAGCCCAGGTAGATGCTGCTCAGTGGATCCTACAAAAACCATTGGGCACCTACAGGCAATGGCAGCAGAGTGACGCAGAGCTGTCCATCAGAATTCAAACTCTGGTGCAGCCACATTGCTGAGGAGTCAGTGCTCCAGAGCAGCTTGAAGGGGCCTTTGATCTCTGTATTATTTTCCCTATAAGCAAACCGTAGTAGAGACCATGCTGCACGACAGAGATGCCTGGTCTCTCACAAGCAGCAGTAGCATAATTTATTATTTATCAAGTGCAGGCATCATACCAAAATGCAGTGGAAATAAGACTCAAAAAATTCAGGCACTAGTAAACCTCTTATTCTTTCAATATATGAATAAAGCTGAAGCCTGGCTTTGACACTTTCCCTGCCCCCTCCTTTTATTTTTTTTTTTCCCTTTCTTCAAAATATTTCCTTAGACTAACTTATTTGAAGGGATCAGAAAATAGTTTTTGGAATTTTTTTTTTCCTGAAATGTGAAATTAATAAATAATTTTGAGTGGTTTTTCACCTTCAGTAATTCTTATTGCAGAAATGCTGTGATCTGTGAAGGTCTGCCAGAAAAAGGCCAGAAGGGCAATTCATCCCTGGGGTGTTAATCACCTCTGATCCCATCGAGCCACCAGCCATATTGCTGGGACTGTCTATTGGCTCGCCAGCTCATGCCTTTGTTGAGGGCAGGATCTTTCATGTAAACTTCTGTTTAGGAAAATTTGATAGAGGCTATCAATTCTCTCCATGGCTATTGAATATTGCTTCATGAATGACAAATTCTACAAGGTATGTAGGAATCCAGAGCTGCAGACAGGTACCATGTGCATTTTCAAAGGCATGCAGGTCTTTTTCAGTGTCACTGTAAACCTGTAGAGCACAAAATCACTATATAGGAATCAAACAAATTACACTAAGACAATCTCTCTGAGCTTTAGGTGTTAAACACCTTGAAAAATTTAACTCCAGGTGATTTCTTGGTAGGATTAAATCCAAGTACGTAGATGTAGAAGATACATTGGTTTCAAAATAAATCTCCTAAAGACTTCAGAACTCTCTTCACTCTGCTGTCTTGTCTGCCTCCAAAGTAATCTGTACAGAGCTAATGGCACTGTATTTCTTTCTATAGCAACAACTTCTGAGAAAAAAAATAGAAGAAACAGAGTAAGTCCAATTATGTTCCATGGATGGCCATTCATGTCATTTCAGGTAATTGAGACCTTAAACAGGATTGAAAGAGGTTTCCTGACTTTTTGGTAGAATACAAAAAACCACGAAGAACCTCCCTGACAATTAGAAATAAATACAGGAATATTGGCAGGAACACAAGATAAAATCCAAACTTGGCAATTACTTCCACATATCTTAGTTGGTGTGCTAAGACAATTCATGAAAGGCATTTCACAGCTGCTGTCAAACATGACCCAAGCCGTTACAGTGGTTTTATTTACAGAGAATCTTTTTTCCAGTAGTAATGACTGAAAAAATTCTCAGACAACATGAAGGTTCTTAAGAAAAATCTGTGCTGGGCTAGCTTCTCAGACTGCTTTCTCACTGAAGCAAGACGTGTGTTTTTGAACGAGCTAGATGGGGAAAACACAGCCTTAGGATCAACTTCCTACGGGCTGGAAACACAGATGAAAATGAGGTGATTCAAGTCAGGATTAGGGATTCTGTTTTAAAGATGCTCCTTCCCTGGTACATTTCTATCAGTGACTCTTGGATAGCCAGTGTTTCCTAGAGCAGGGGAGCCTTTTCTTCTCTTTTACAGCTTAATATCAACACTCTGTTTAAAAAAAAGTGATCCTCAATTCCTAAAGATGTTTCTACTTCCATTCTCCATCAACCCTAAAGTCAGCAAAGCCCAAAATGATGAGTGGGTTAACTCTACAGCAAAAAACTAAGCTCATTTCTTAACCTACAAAGAGCTATGGTTTGTTTTGACCTTAGAATTTTGAACTTGTTTATGTGAGTGGTGTGTAGCTAGGAATGGAAACAGCTTCATTTCCTGATATGGTTTAGGATTATCTCTGAAGCTATTCTATACAGAAAAACTCAGGTGAGCTTCATCCAGTTGTAGAGAGCCAGCACAGGGAAATACAGCTACAGGACAGTATGATTGTGTAAAAGCATTTTGGAAATTCCATCAATGTCACAAAAAATAAGTGGTCTGAACATAATGCAAAGGGATTTACAGGTTGTCCCTCACACATCTGAGATCTCCCTATACTACATTCAGTCTCCAAGGAAAGATTTGCCACCACATGAGAAGCAGGATACCCGGTCAAGTGCCATAAGACTTCTGCAGTCACATAGCATATCTACAACTCCAGAAATGTCAAGTCACAAGAGCATTCCTTCCTATTTCTTTGTATTGCAAAGAAAATCAAAATCAGATTTACCACGGATATTGCAGCTGCAAACTTAAAAATAGAGGTGTTATTATTTCTCCATAGTAAATGCAAAATACAAATCTCTGAGCTATTGATATTGTTAAATTCTCTCATTCTACCTAGCAAGATTTGGGTGACATTCATTTATTTAATAATTTAAAGACTTCTTTATTTCTTTTTCTACTGCAAATGACTAATTCATCCCTCTGGCAATTAGAAACAGCCTGGTATTTTTTTTCTAAAAGTGCAAGGAAACTGATAGCAACAATTGTACGTGAATTTTCTGCTCTGTATTTGGAAGGAAGAATCAGACAACAACAAGTTTGCAAATGTTTTTCTTAAAAGCTTTCTACACTTCTAATAAATGTTGACGGAGATCTTTAAATTATTCTTGAACAGTATAGCCGGATATTGTAATAAATTGGAACCCTATTTGTCTCCAAGTTTTAATTCTGTCTAATCCTTGTTTCTTTGACTTTTGAAGAAGATGACAGAGAGTGTAAAGAAAAAACACACCAAGTAAACATGGATTATTTTCTATGATTTTTATAGCCCACAGATTCAAAGCAAAGATCTATCTCTGTTTTATAATCTTATTATATTATGAATTTTGCATGCAGTATACAGCTGTGATGGCTAGGAAAATCATTACACCTTAGTGAAATGATATAGAGCTACACAGTATTCAGTCACAGATATGTGGCAAGTTAGCTAAAGCTGAAATAGGATGCTGTATGAAGAAAGAGAAAACAACTTCTCTTTCATTTACCCCATTACTTTATCTTTTTTATTTTTTTTTTTTTTTGAAGGTCTGCACACTCTTCATACCTTAGAGGAATATCCNAAAACAACTTCTTTTTCATTTTCCCCATTTCTTTTTTTTTTTTTTTTTTTTTTTTTTTTTTTGAAGGTCTGCACACTCTTCATACCTTAGAGGAATATCCTGAATGTGAATGTGATAACTCAGCTCAGCAAGGTCAAGTTTCCCCTGAAACCTGCCAAATTGTGTGGAGCTGTTTGTTTATTGAGCAGCTTTAAAATCCTGAATAATTTGCTTTTTTGATAAAGAACTGACAGTTTGCTCTTACAAATCACACCTTTAATAATAAGACATCTTTGAAATGTCTAGGAAAGTGCAGGAGATAAATTATCTGCCAACAGGAGTGAGGGGGAATAAAATGAAGTAGTAGGAAGAAAGAAACAGAGGAAGCAAAGGAGGAAGAACTGAGGAAGGGAGCAGGGGCTGGAGAACAGCTTAGTGTGCTAAGACTTGCTAATCTCCATGGTGTGTTAGGGCTGAGAACAGACCTCTGATCTCTGTCATGGCAGAGGCTGAATGAAAACCCTGCCAGCAGGACCTCGTGGTGTGGTTGTCTTCTCCCAAAGGGCAGGTCTGAAAAATACTCTGGCTTCCTCAGAGTCCTCGGTGACTAGAGCTCCTCTCTGTGAGCCTGGGCATTGATCTTGCCTGTGTGACAGTGGTTGTTCCTTTATGCTGCAGGGTCTGCTACTGTTTCCCTGTCATCAAGGAGTGATTATATAATTTTTATTTCTTCTTAACATTTCATATCTCATGGCTGTAGAGTAAACCAGTAATTTCAACCTTTTTGATTTGTGGATAAATGAACAATTTTCTGGGAAATCTGAGGGTCCTGTTCAAGGACACTGACTGAGCTGGTGATAGGCTGCCTTTCCTTAGCTCTTTTCCTAGACCTCCTAGAAGTAGTCCCTGGACATCCAAAGGAGTTGCAGAACAAAGGCTGTAAAGCCAACATGTAGGTTTTGAGGTGAAGACTTTTGGGGGTTTATAAAAAAAAGCTTGGTAAAAAGGAGCCCGAATATCTGGTTGCAGGTGAGAGGTCATTGTTGTGCAGTTTGTAAATAAAAACTGCTAAAGCAAGTAGGAGGAAGGCACAGAAAAGAGGGTAGAAGCAGAGGGGAACAAACCATTCTAACAAAAAGCAAAAGGCAAAATGCTACCTTTTACGTAGGCAGTCTCTGAGTTTGTTATTGTCCCAGTTCCATTAACAGAGAGACCTGCAAGCTCAGTTGGCAACAAAAGAAATAAGCTCTGATGAGCAACATGGTAAAGGAGCAATCCCTCCTGCCCCTTCCTGGGGTTCTGATTGCTGTGGGAGAAGATTCACAGGCTTAGACTGAAGGAGTTTCTCTCAGGAAGCTGCTGCTGCTCCCAGGTTTGCTAGTAGGCTGATCTTCTGACGTTTGACCCTAAGGTTCACCCTCAGTTGTTTCCAGGGGGCTGTCTGCATAATCACCCAGGTGGTGTGGTCCCTTGGGATATCCATGGGTTGCATGCTCCCTGGGGAAGTATCCAGAGACCTGATTATTTTCTGATGGTGATCACAATTCTGAGCAGATCCCAAAAGCAGAAGAATAGTGTATCACCCTAATTTGAATTCAAGCTGTGTGAGCAGCTAAATCTCTGAGTGCTGTAAGGAATCTTCAGTTTAGAAGTCCCATGTCCAAAGCTGGTAGTTAATAATGACACAAAACAATAATTAAAAGGGGGGAAATATGTTTGCGGAGCTTAATTAGATGACACCAAAAAGTATAGCTAGCCTGTTTTCCCTTTCCTCCTCAAGTATTTTACCAAGTGGAAAGAAATCAGTCATCTACAGATGAACAGCTTTAAGATCTGGATTCAATTTTTATTTTGGATAATAGAAATAAAACTTAATTTGAAATAACTGAAATTCTATTCTATGCTATCAGGAAGTCTTGGCTCAGGAGGGTCAGACCAAAGTCATGTCACTCTGTATCAGCCTTATTTCTTACATCCTTTCTTTGCTCCTGGTCACTGTAGTGGACAGGACAGTGTGCTGTGTGGACCTTTGAGTCTAACACAGAAGGGCTCCTATGTTTTCATAGGAGAATATCTCGGGTTGGAACGGACCTTAAAGGCCATCGAGTTCCAACGCCCCTGCCATGGGCAGGGACAACTTCCACTAGACCACCTTGCTCCATCCAACCTGGCCTTGGACACTTCCAGGGGTGGGGCCTCCACAGTTTCTCTGGGCAACCTGTGGACGTGCCTCACCACCCTCACAGTGAAGAATTTCTTCCTAATGTCTATCTAAGCCTACTGTCAGTTTAAAACCATTTTGTTCTTGAGATTAATTTCCTCTTCATCTGGCACGGTGGAAAATAACCCTGTTTGCTTCAAATGACCTAGTTATTAATTCCAGGGAAGAGAGGGACAGTATGTTCTGGTTTCTAGAAACACCAACACCCTTCACATAGGAAAACAGTCCCTGCTGAAACTAAATCCACGTGTATTCCATTAATGGACCTTCTACACGAAGCACAAACAGTTTCACAGAAAGGCAAAATGCTGCCTGCCGGATTGCACCATGCACCCATTCATGATGACCTGACCAACAGGATACTAAACAGGATTAAATGTTTTCCTCTTCAACAGAATGCTTCCAACCTGGATAGACAGCTCTCGGTAATTACAGGCTGGAGCGTATTAGCCCCTGAGGTGAGGACTGCAGTAAGGCAGTGCTTCACAGTGGATTATTTGCTCAGAAACTCAACTATTTGCTGAAAGCACTCTACTACAGCATTCATGCCAGCTTGAATCTCTCCCATAATCTCTTAACTCAGTACAAGAACTTAGTCCAAATGGCATTAGTAAAGAGCATAAATTTGTTAAATATACTGACTCTGATTTACTTTTCATTGAGAATCTATCTGGGTCTGTAGCTGCTCTGCAAACATATCTTCATTAATGTTTGCACTCTGGGCTCAAGTTCCAGTTGCTCTGATTGGAAGCACTAGTCTCCTGGGTTTTGAACACTTCTCCTTTCATAGCAGTTTTCAATCACTGAAATCAAACATTAATATGAATGTGAAACTCTTATAAATGAGAGGAGAATCCCAAGTGTCACAAAATCTTCCTTCCTTCCTTCCTTCCTTCCTTCCTTCCTTCCTTCCTTCCTTCCTTCCTCCTGGAAACTGACTTATTTCTAAAATTAATAACAAAACCTCTCAAAGCACTCATAAAACATTGAACATATAAAGCCTGAAAATATATTAGCCCCAAACTGAATCACCTTAGGCAGGAAAATTAATAAATCTAAATATCAAGCTGGCTTTTTTTTTTAAAGCTATCATGGTTGCTGAGGTTGTAGGGATAGTAATATCTGGGAATGTAATTTTGTGGACATTAGTATGATATAGACAGTCTCATTTTTATTTTCTCAAATGAAGCACCAAAGGGATGAAGAAAACAACTAATTTCACTGCTCATCCACCTGCGGGCCTCTTAAAGCACAGTACACAGGCTGAGCTCCAGTGCTCAGCTCTCCAGATATTTCCTTGCAAATATTATGTGAAACAAACGTTATGTGAGCATTTATTTACATCTTTTGCTACTGAAATGGGCAATAAATAAGTAGCCAAGCTGGATCACAGGGAGCTGGAGAGACCCTGACCTCCTGTTACACCATGGAGGGGTTGACACTGCCCTCTCTTCCCTGCAGACTAGCTGCAGTATCACTGGAGAGGTGCAGCCCCAGTGAAGCACAAGTGGAAGTCTCGTAGTGAGTTCTGCTCCCTGTAGCTTTACTCCCTGATTTGCTCCATATGCCTGACGTTGGACAAGGTTTGAGAGGGGCATAGAGGAAACAGTCTAACATTTTCTGTAGCCTTCATCCTCTAGGTACAGAACATGAATACACGGCACAGCTGCACTTTGAAAAAATTATTCTCAATAATTTTGATTATTAAAACAGAAAAAGGACCAGTTTCACTGTGGTCACATGGCACATGTACATGTTTTGCATTGGGAACTACTCCAGCATGCAAGTGGTGCTTAAAATATGTTTTGTTGTTGTCTCTACCTGCATGTCCTGGCTGGTCCAGATCACTTCAGCCCCTTTGCGCCTTTAGTCTGTCATCAGCGTTATCTGTCTCAGCACAAGAGGTCTCAAACACTCCTATTACATCCAATTTGTCTGTCCAGCCAGGCCTAATGGATGTGACTTTGTCTCCAAGCACTTCAGTGTGCTGCAGAAACAACCATGCAGTCTTTGTAGATCAAACAGAGAGAGGAAATAACTGACAGGACATTAAACTTCCTTCTGTCCTTTGGACTGATGATTTCCTGAGGTTGGACAGCTTCTGCATGTCAGACCAACTGTGGTCCTAAATACCTTTAGGAGCCTGGCTGTGGTGGAGGGCGTTGCTTTGGAGCTGGTGTGCAAGGCTGGAGGCATACTGCTAGAATAGGTAACATACTCAGTATTCTTTTGTTCAATACTTTGTCCTTATAATGATCTAAATGCAGTTGTTCCTTTTGGAAAACTGTATCATAAGCAGTGAATTTGGATTTTGCCACTAAGGAAGCCAATAGTGGATTTCAATACAATTTCTTTCTATTTTTAATGAATGCTTTTTGCATTTGAATCGTCTGTTTTTAAGGGATATGCTCAAATACCAGACAATTATATATTTTTGTCAGGCTATTTATTGTTGTTTTCGGTGGTGCATAATTTTTAATATGCTGAGCAACAGCATACTGAAAGTGGAGTCAGCTTTATTGCAAGGCCAGATGAAATTGTCCAGACTGAAACTTTACGGTTTTTTACAACCAACAATAGTAATTACCATATTGGAAGTATTATAGTACAAAATAGATTGTGTTGTGAGAAATGAGGCCAGATGGAACTGCAGCTGTCTCCTTAAAAAAGAAAACATTAGAATCCAATTAAAATATACTTTGGATTATGTTACAGAAAAAGTTGTGCAATAATTAATTTCAGACCTATACAACTACTATCAGTTTTAATTTACTGCTTAACTCTTCAAGTTATTTTTGTGCTTGGTTTCAAGTAGCTGAAGTAAGAACATCTTTCTCTGGGCTGTTTCTAATTGCTTTCAGCTACAATGGCAGGGTTGAATTCCTTGCTAGTTCATTGCTGGATCACGACTGTAGTTTTGTGTGTGTCCACTCAGTAGCACAGTGGAAGATAAAACATTCTTCACATGATCTTGGACATGAGGGCTTCAGTTTCCTGCTTGGTGTTGGATCTCATGTAGTCATGCTCAAACAGTTTTTTGAGGAACATTTTCCATTGAAAGTCCTGATTCAATAATGTGAAAATTCTCTGCAGAAACAGGTAGTTTTCAAATCAAGTGCCTTATTTCCAAATGGCCTAAAATGTCATTATTGTATTCTATTTTATGCACATACTGCAATAAAAATTGAAATGAATAATTTTTAATTTGATCAAAATAAATATCTTTGCTTCATCCAAAGCTACATTTTTAGAAAACATTTGGCTTGAAATTTTAAATCTTCATACATCCTTCCAACTGAAACCCAAGATGGACTTCAGAAATCTCAAAAAATCTTGACTTCCCCCCTAGCATCTTTGAAGACAAACTGGTTATCTGAAGACATATCTCATATTTTTCCCATGGTAAATCACTCCTAGGGTTTTCAGTTGCCTTTGTTCTTGTACCAGTGAAGCACAGATACACCGTCCAGTTTAATAGTTTAATTATCTGAGGATTTATGCACTGGGTTAAAATGTTCAAGCCTGGCTGTTTATGGAGAGAGACACGTAAACCTACACTTAGCACTTAAGTAGGTGGCCTCATTTTCTGAAATACTAACTATATATCCAGGGGCCATGTTTATTTAATGTCAGGCTCTCAAGTGCAGTGTTCCAGCCTTATCTCTTCGACTTTCATGATTCTTCTGTTAGAAGAAACAGACTACCACACTTTTTATGCCAAATATACATGGAAATCACCCTGAGAGCTATATGATACACAAAAGAGAGAAAAAGACAGAAACAAACCCACCACATAGGTTTTTTTATGTGTTCATGCTTCTTGGGCTGTCTCCTTGCTCCAGACAGTGAAACACAGAATGTGATGCTCTATCTTTGACTGATCATTGCTTCTGATCGCTGGAAGAAATCTAGAAATTGCTGTCAACTTCGTACAGACAACATGAAAAATGAATAGAAAAGAAAGACAGAATGGTTGATGGAGGGCTATACATATTCTTACCAAGCACAAGGTTGTGCAAAATACTGTAAACCTGAGGATTATTTCGCAGAAAAATCTGAACAATCCTCTTCAGTCAAGGCTGCAGTCTTGGAATTACATATCCTGGGGGAAATCCCATTTTTAGATAAGTCAGTTTTGATTTATTGTGTTTCTGATAATGATGATTGCTGGTATTATTATTTACTACAAAAAATTATGATGCTATCACACTGGCAGTACAAGTAGAAAGTATTCTTACCAAAAAAATCCTTTCTTGTAGCTATATTGTAAGGCTTGATTTCTTAATACCTCTGACACTTGACTGAAAGATGCCACACAGCAGATTATTATGAACAATTGACACTCACACTTTGCTTTCTTTTCCTGTGGTTCAAATGAAATAGGAGGCATTTTCTCCTTCCTAAACAAAACAAAAAATAAAAAAATAAAAAAGGAAAAATAATAACGTTCAGTATTTTTTGGTAGTTAATATGCTAATATTGCTAAAAATAGCAATGCTTACAGTAGCAAAAAAACCTGCTGGAGTTTGAAGCCGTGGAAAACTTACACGATGACATGCGCATTTAGGTGAGTGCCTTTTGTAGCTGCCATTAACAGTTTTCTTGCAGGGGAAGAAGATGGAGAAAAGGCAAAAGGTGTTGGTGAAAAGGGAATGTCACACAGCTGTCTAACTCTTTTTGTCATCTACCACATCTGTTGTGGCTGAGTATTAAAACTCCACTACACAGAGAGATCATTAGAAGCAACCAGCCATTACCATGCCATCACCTCTCAGCTCATTACTGCTTTGTCTTTCTGCTGTAGGGCCAGTCCTTCAGAGGGTTTTCCTTCAGGTTCCCAGGCAGACAAAAGATCAAGCAGAATATTGATTTTGGCAACTTAGCTACTGCTGAAGCTGAAAAGTTCAGGAGTTCATTCAGAAAGGTATAAGAATATCATGTAGATTCCTTGGTATTTGCCCTGGCTACTCCTGCTGCTGTTGCTTGTCTGTGTCTCACACTGAAGAAAGAAAAAAAGAAGGAAAAAAAAAGGAAAAAAGAGACGTTTGAAGTCGATGTCACAGACAAGCAAAATATAATACATGAAAAGGCCAAATTTGCTAGGAGGTGCCAAGAACAAGGGCAAGCAGATGAAGCTTTTATTACTGCAGATCACAGTTTTGCTGAACATTGCACATACTGAATGTTAAAAGAAGAATTAATAAGAGGCAGAATAATTTTTGGCAAAAGAGACAACCGGTTCATCAGCAGAAGTTACACTCGGGCCCAGCTCACTCGCTAACAGTGGCTTGAGCAAAAAAGTGAAGCTGACCTACATACTGGCAGCACAGAGGAGATTGCAGCAGACCAGTGAAGAATAGGAACACAAACATGAAAAGAGCAGCTGCAAGGGCTTTTAATACCAGAAGAAGTGCTCAGTGAGTGAGGAAAAAAGCTAAGAAAATAGCTAAGAAACTTTAACAGGAGGCAAGATGGAAAAGTTGTGGGAGTCATGGCAAGGAACTGTCCCCCACAGGCCATGAAATCCCTGTGAAGGCTCAGAATGTAAGAGATGCCACAAGGGACATGTTCTCGGAGCAGATCGGGTAGCAGAGAAATGATCACTAAGCCGTGTTTCTATTCTGCAACCTGAAACTACAACACTTTCTTAGAAATGCACCTTGAATTATCAAAATCTTGCATTTGAAATGGGGATATTTGACAGCAGTCCCTACCGTTCCATGAAAAGATAAGAGCAATAGGGTTTGAGATGGAGGTATGGGAAGACCACACAGGAAATCGAGTGTGGCTTACAACACTACAGAATACATTTTCAGCCACTTTTCTGAGACCCTCAGAAAAGGATGAAGAGCTCTTCCACTAATTATTTTGTGGTGCTGATTCTTGCATTGTGCCTAGAAGAAATACTCACTTGGCATCCATCTGGCCTATTTTTACCCCCTGGAGACCTTGAAATGAAGCTATGTTAAAATTTTACAATACGTCTTAATTCAAAGACCCTTGACTTTCCCTTCTACCCTGCAAGTGCATAAAAAAGTTTAATAGAAGACTCTTTTCCACAAGTTTGCATCTTGATAAGGAATGATAACATATGGCTGGAAATGTGACAGTCATCTGACCCTCTCAAAACAGGTCTTGTTGCCCTTTATTAACCAGACTGGCTTTAAGGAGCTGGGTAGGTTTCTGAATGAGTATGTGCCAGATTGTTGGGAAGGAATTTGTTTTTCCAGATTCAGTAGACTGATATTTTTTGCGCTATATTTTACCACAGGCTAAAGAACGTCTTCATGAGCTGAAATGGAAATAAATTGGACTGGTCAGAATATGAGCAAAGATCAGAAATAGGCCTAAGAGCAATGTAAACGCATAATTGAAAAACTGAGTGTAAAAAATACTGCTGTGGGTTTCTAGTCTGTATGTATACTATTATATTACATGCATTTATCACCCACTTGCCTGGTCCATGGCTTTGGCTAGTGTTGTGTTTAAGATTATGGTCTGGAAAGAGAAGCAATTTTCCTTTCCTGTTCTGGGAACATATTGGTTCTTGTGCTGGGGAGAACGGGGCAAGCCTCTCCCTGCCAGCAGACCCTCCAGCTGTGGGAAATGCTGTTCACCCAGTCGTGGTGACTGTGAACTCCCCACTGTGGTCACAAGGGCTTGCATGCTGAGAGAGTGGAAACCATCCCAACTGTGGTAGTACAGGAGGGAGTCAATTCTGAGTGTGATCATTAAGCAAACCCTCTGGAACTGTGGTCTAGAAACCATTCCAGAGAACCAAGCTCCAGCTGCCATGGCACATAACAATTACTGGGAGCTCACCGTTTTGTTTTCTGCAAAACATTTGGAATTAAAAAATGAGAAAAAAAATTGGTTTTATTGAAAAAAACCCCACACAGCCAAATCCACTTTCCAAATGCTTGAATGTTGATGAAAATCATCAATTTTTCAATGCTTTTTGAATTATTTTCATAAGGAAATGGGTTTATTTTGTCACCCTCTGTGCATTGTGTATGCATTGAGAATGTGTGGAAAGATTTTTTCTAAAGATTTTGAGTGTGTTGGCTATTCAATTACAATGGCAAAGGATTAGAAATGTCAGAGGTACTCAGTATTGGTGAATTAATACAAAACGTATTTTAAGGTCATACCTAGCCATTAAGTGTGTTTTTATAAGGTTTTGTGTATTTGCGAATATTTTAATGTTATTATTAGTTAGTGTTATTAGGTTCTCCACAGACCATTAGCCCAATAAAATCAAAGGCCTAGCAAAAAATTACAGCTAAAATATACAGCAAGGTGCTGAAACAGAGTATCATAAACAAACAAATGATGGCAAGAAAGTCACTAAAACAGCTGCATTTACATAGTTTGAAATAAAAATTAGTTAAAAAAATAGAATGCATCCTAGAAATTAAAGGATTTTATATTTATCATTGTGGTTGGCAATGTTTTTCAGGGCATGCTCCTGTAACTGTAGAAGATTCTCAAAGGAATAACTCTAAATGTGATGTCAGAAGAATACAAAATGTATTCATTTCAAGCTTAGGTAATGATAGCGTTAAAAACAAAAAGCAAAATTGGATTTTGAAGGGGTTGTGTTTGTAAGTAAGTGAACTTCCTAGGAAGCTGATGCTGCTGCTTTATTTATTTATAATATTTTCTAACTGGATGACATTATGTTTAGAATAGGCTTTCTCTTTTTTTCTTCCAAAGAGGTTCAGAATTTAATAAACATCTTTCATTCGGTTTGTTTTCCAATTCTGACCCTGGCTACTCAATATAACAAGACTTTGATGGCTTGCATGGGGGTAAACATAATTGCTAAGCTGCAATGCAAGGTTTTCATGCTGTGGAAGCTCTTCCAGGGAACATACAATTTGTCCAAGTTAAATAGCAGTATAATGTGAATCTCACTTGTGTGATTGTTCAATTTTAAACAGAGTTTGGGCTCAGCAGGTCCTTTCAACAGATTTTTCCATATCTAATTCTGCTGCTTGGAACATGCTATATGGAAAATCTCTTAAAATTGAAACAAACTATTAGGGTGTTGAAGAATGTTTCAGTGCAACTAAGAAATTCCAAGATAGTAATAGTGTTTATTAGTGTAGTACAGTATTGCCTACAGGTCCTGACACAGTAAGGAGTGGCACTGCATGAAGACTTCTTCAAGGACAAACTAGAAATTTGTTCTCTCAAAAATCTAACAGTCTAAAACGTGTATTAAAAAAAGAGAAAAAAATACTTCTTTTTTTTTTTTTTTTAATTATGAGAATCAAGGCAAGCAAAGAAACAAGATAAATATATTTTAAAATACTGGACATGCAGTGATCTATGTGTATTTATTTCATGTGTTTAAGGTCAAATATAAGGAGCAGTTGCAAGTTACACAGGGTAGAAGACATGACCTTTCTTAGCCAATCCTCTGCTGCCCCTGATTGCCTTCCCCAGCCTCCCAACAGGGGGTTGGTGTCTTCTTGTTTCACTGCTCCTGCAGTGGTTTCTGCCAAAATAACCTGCTTTACCTTAAACACCGCTGTGCATGTTTATAAAACACATCTTTCTGAGAGGATGAGCTGATGAAGTAGCTGTACACGCAGTTATCCTGCTGTAAGGTGAGGAGAGGGCTGATGAGCAGTTTGAGACTGGCTGAGAGCAGTACTCTCTCCAGATACCTGCAGCCAAAACAGCATGTCTGGCCTGTGCCTAACACCCATGAGCACGGGCTGTCTCTCAAGGCAGGCAGGAGCTGGAGGAGGCATTCAGAAAACAGGAATCCAGCTTGATGGGTCAAGGAGACCAAGTATACAATATTCCTGAGTGGACTTTAAGAGCATTCATATATTGCCAAGTAAAGCTGTCAGATGAAAACCAAATAATACTGAAAACAAAGACTGGAAAAGCAGAGAACAGTTTGAGAAGGGTTGGTAGCAGCAAAACCCCCACTGGAAGCACCCAGAGACTGAGTAGAATATGCATGAGCTGCAAATATGATATGCAGACTGTGTCCTGGAGTTCAAGTCTTGATTTGATATTCCTTCCAATTCCTCAGATACAGGATGATTAGGATGCTTTTTCCATTCAAAATTGATGTAAGCAGTGCTCTGGAAACCAAATTCTGTCTCCAAAGCAGGGAACTGTCTGCATTTACTTCTTCCAGACCTAACTGTACTTCTCAGTGACTTGAATCTGTGTCTCTCTTTTAGCCTAGTGAATCCAATTTTGTAATCCTCTTTGTACCTTCCTACCTTTCTGTGTGTNTGCTTTTTCCATTCAAAATTGATGTAAGCATTGCTCTGGAAACCAAATTCTGTCTCCAAAGCAGGGAACTGTCTGCATTTACTTCTTCCAGACCTAACTGTACTTCTCAGTGACTTGAATCTGTGTCTCTCTTTTAGCCTAGTGAATCCAATTTTGTAATCCTCTTTGTACCTTCCTACCTTTCTGTGAAGAGCCAGTGCTCTTCTGTTTAAGGAGAAACGTATTATGCGCATTATGCCTTTGGGTTTAATTTTGTGAAATGTTTTTGGTGAGAAATACCTTGTCTCTCTTCTCCACTCCCTTCTTCCCTGTGAGTTTGCCCACTGATCCTTTGCATTTTTTTTCCCAGATGTTTCAACCTGCAGAGCAGGAATTCTTGAAAGCGGGCTTATTGAGTGATCAGTTATCACAGCTTGAAAATGCCTGCTGAGGTGTTTGACACCCAGCTACCATCCCAGAGTGGCTGGCTGCTCCATTGTGATGCTTTAAAAATGGGTGGTAATGAAGCAGATTCTCAGAGCCAGAGCGCTCTGCAGATCTTGCTGCTCTCAGTCTTGCAAGTTGAATGCTTCTGAGTCAGAGATGCCTGCAGTCAGCAATCATTTCCATAAAGCTTCTCAGCACTACAGTGTCCTCTGCTAGGTTCCTAGATCAAATATTCTTATTTAATAGTCTGAAGGAAGGAAAAATATTCAGGAATAATGCAAATGAAAAAAAAAAAAATGGAAGAAGAGCAAGAAACATAAACAGTTCTTCCATTAGTCTTCCTCTCCAAAGCCATGCACATAAGATGAATAGCAGAGATACCCAGAGAAGAATCACAAACTCTTTCCTTTTACAGCTCTTCTAAGGCAGAAATAAGGAAGCTCTTTGTCATCCCTGTCACCCAGCTCTTTAACATTTTGGTCCTGCCAGCACTTAGAAATTTATTCATAGCCTAGAATATCTTGTCCAAAATTCAAACTCATAGTGAATGATTTATCCAAAAGCCTCTATTAAACAATTTTTTCAAAAACAAAACAATTCTTAAGACTTTAATTAAATAGAACTGAGATTAAATGAAAAAAGGAATCTAATTTCCTTTGCATGAAACGAGGTGGCACTTGGAAAGTGTAACTCAGCATTGCTTCACGTGAGCGTTGCTCAGGGTACATGCAGAGCATCAGAGTGACGATATTAAATACAATGAGGAGGCCTCACAGTATTTTATGGATAAAGAATCAAATTTAAACATAAAAGTGGTAATTAAACTGGGATTTCAGCTGAGTACTATGCATTATAGCAATCTGATAATTGCAGAAGTATTTAAGGAAACTAATATACTTTCAACTTAAAAAAATCCTCTTTCTGATACACTGCAAAGTTCTATGTTATTCCCCCTTTTTATTCTCGATGGTTTGCAATATTTTCTTTAGAAACAGAAAAATTCCACTAATACAGTTTCTGGACTCTTTGGGCTATATTATGGGTGCCTACTCTGGGTGTGTTATTTAATGCCTAAAATTAGTTCTTCCTATGGTCTGTATCAAGATTTGGTGCTCCTGGATAAAATCGGGTTAAAAGGTTGATTGAACTATAAAGTAGGGTTCATATCTGGTTTCTAGCCTAGAGCATGGTCTGAGCATCACTTTCTGGCCAGACTTGTACTGCAGAGTTGGTCATCTCTAATGTGTTTTCCCATACAGTGTGTTACTCAAACTATCCCTTTACCAGTGTTTTGGGTCAAAACCAAGTGATTTTCTTTTTCTTCCTTTCTTTCTTCACTGAAATTAAAATATGAATAACATATTGTGTTTAACCAAATTACTTGTCTTTCTTTCAGTTAAATATTTAATTTTATTTTATATTGCCTCTGTAACCTTTTTTTTACTCTTCTTCCTGGGGAATTTTTAGGCTTAATCATGAGGCTGTTACATTTGGAATATCTGAGGAAAAATAATTATGCAAATTCATTTGTTTTGATTTTCTTAGTTGCAGCCATTCAGATTGCATTTGTCCAGATGTAGTCTCAAGCTCATAGTCTCTTGTAGCTTCTAAAAACTAAAGAGTCAGGATTTCCAGTGAGGTGTTTAGTATCTGTCATATCAAAAAACAAAGTCACATAAAATGAGAGTGGCTGCAGAAATGAGCTGAAGAGGAATCCCCTAGCTGAGCCTTGCTGATTTCAGTGACACCCAGTGTGTCCAAGTTGGTAGTCTACACATTATTCAAGAGCTGGACACTGTGGTCTTCTGGCAGTCACAGGAACACAGCTTTTTTCAGACACCTCTGATATGCCATTTGCAGACTCTCTGCTTGGGTCCTTTTCAATGTAAAATGCAGGCAAAAACATATTTAACTTCATAAATCTCGCATGTTCTGGATATAAAGCCTGCTTCAAAAGTTTCAATTTATTAGTACCACTAAAACCTCTTAAAATCTTCAGCCATAAAGTATCATCTATCCTCTATCCTGTTATTAGTTTTTGATGCTTGGATCAAGCCTTAAAGAGGTAGACAATAAGGCAAAATAATTTTTCACTGAACCGTCATAACTCTATTTGCCTATTTGTGAAGGTCAGGTTAAAAATACCCAGACTTTTCAAGGCAGTATGCACCCAGGGGAAAATCTTTCATTCAGTACATTTTCAGAGACAAGTCTTTGTATTTAAAATTTTCTTCTCTGAATTTTTCCCTAGTACGTTCATTTCTTTGTCGAAACTTCCAAGGTTGCTCCTTAAGTACAATTCCACAGATTTTTTTCCAGCAGCTGCCCCTGACATTCATAAATAGAAAGACAATTCATTAAGCACACACTGTGGTATGCAGAAGTCATGCCAAGGGATTAATTGTAGCTCATAGATGTGACAGGACAAACTCCTAGGCTCAGCCAAAACCAGAGCAAGAAGGTGACAGCAGTGTCAGTGCCAAGATGGGATGTCCAGGCTACACAGGTGGCAAAGACTGGGTGTGTGAGAAACACCCAGACTCTGCAGATCATTGGTATTGGGGGCCTTTGTGGAGCAGGGCTGGGCAAGACCAACAGGCCCAAAAGGTGACCATGTCAGCAATGCCATGTGGGGCCAAGAATACCCAGGTAAATGAGTCAAAAATACCAAGTCTGCTTATTGTTGTGACAGTACTGTCACCAAGGGGGGAACGGGCTTTAGAGGAGGGTTGTGTAACTCAGGGGAGGCTGGAGTCTGGGAAGAGAGATACAAGCAGCAAAAAGAGGGCCAAGAATCTGGAAGGATCAGGTTGGATGAGGCTCTGAGCAACCTGATCTAGTGAAAGGTGTCTCTACCCATAGCAGGGAGGTTGGAGCTAGTTGACCTTTAAGATCTCTTGCAACTGAAAGCATTCCATGATTCTATGACCATTAGAGGTTTGTTGCAACCCAAATGATTCTATGATTCCATAATTCTATGAAAGGGATGATGAGATGTGCAAATCCCATGGGTGGTGGGATGGGTGGTGCCTGGGGGATGTGCCAGCCAGCCCCATGTTTGCTGATGGCAGCTGGAGCAATACAGACACCCAGACCTGATGTCCTGACCATGCCGTGAGGGTTGGGCTGCAACTGGAGTGGGAGCAGGTGGGTACATTCCCTGGCTGGTGAGTGGACAGACAAACATGGACAAACAGATCAAGCATCCTGGTATGACTGTGTTGGCGCTTTTTTCAGGCCTGACAGCTTCCACAGTTTCATAGCATCTTTCCTTCACAATGTCTCCTTACACACATGAAAATGGTTATTCTTTCACACCTGAATGTGTGGCACTTAAAACTTCCTGGATGCTTTTTTACCTTTACCAAAAGTTTGAAAGTTCCTTCTGCCTTTTCATTGCCCCCCTTGCCTGGTAGTGGATGGTTTTGAATGTGCAAGAGACTGCCTGCAGGGATTGGGTTCATTTTGTATTTAATGGAATAAAGAGGTGAGTTACACACACAGTGCTGTCATTGTACTGCATTAAACAGTGAAACAAAGCTTGGGGTTTGAGAACAGGAAGCTCAGTCCTCAAACACTTCTGAAGTACTGTAAATCCTTTATTAAAGATGCAGGAAAGAATAAAAATATTAATTCCTTTGATGCTTTATGGACATGTTTTACAAACAGTTTTCATTTTTTACCTTCAGCTCAAGGAAATTTTGTAAGGAAAAATGTTCTTATTTGGCAGTCTTTCTTTACATCACTAAGGCTAGAAACTACTAGATTTTTCCAGAGAAAAGTCCAAAGGCTAACTAAAATGTGCTTATTTTGCTTTAATTCTTCCTTCAAGACAAAGAGGGCAAACATACACAAAAGGGCAGGGAAGAGAGTCATAATGTAAGGCAACTTTCTGCCCTCCTGCTGTTTCTGTAATTTTGCTGTTGAAGAAATAGAGGGTTAGCACCCTCTTTTACTTGTACCTCATGCTAAGTTCAAGTGTTGAACTGCTTAGCCACTGCTTTTCACTTCCTCTCTGGTCCTAGGCGCTCAACAATTTTGCAGAAGGTGCAATGTTAGCTGGCTAAGGCATCAATCTTCCTTTTTGTTCCAGCACAGAGCAGCTGGAAAGAGAAGGCAGGAAGAAAAAATAATGTGAAGGGGAAAAAAGGGATCACAGCAATATACAGGCTGGAGAGACTTCAGGTGATCCCATTGTCCTGATCCCACTCGAATACTCTTAGTTCATCTGTTACTTTCATCAGATAGTGACCCCTCCCAACAACTGCTGTTCTTTTATTTAGCTCAGGTTTTCAGTGTTTAGCTTTTATTTTTCCAGACCGAATCTCACCTTAATTCCTCTTTGTATTCCTAACGTCCTGAAATCCTGCTAGAATACTTAATAATGCTGCTCTTATATATTTATTATTATGCCCATCTAACCTCACAGTTCAGACTCCTTTACATATGTGGTTAAGGTATTTCCTACCTATACTGCCAGGTAGTCAAAGATGTTAAAGTTAACTAAACAGAACACCCACTGTTTTTGGGGCATTCTGGGCATTCTGATCCTTTACAGTTGACTCCTGTCCTTTGTTTTGGATTTCTTTGTTGGTTTTCATGTACTGTGACAAAGACAAACCTCAATTCCTCAGTGTGTAGACTTGAGTGATCCCACTTCAAGATGGCTGGGGAGAAACTTGAGAGGATCCATAAAGGGGCTACCAAGACAGTGAAGAATCCAGAGTGTAAGAACCCCAAGGAGAGGTTGTGGTATTTAGTCTGTATTACTGAACATGCTGCAGTGCCCAGTTTGATGCTCAGGCCTCCCATACCCCATGTAGCCACAAAATCACAGAGTAATTCAGGTTGCAAGATATCTCAGGACATCTCTGGTCCAACCTCTTGCTCACAGCAGGGTCACTTTGAGGTTGGACTAAGCTTCCCAGTACTTCATAAAGCTGGGTCTTGAAAAGTTCTAGGGACGGAGAGCTCTGGAGAATTGTCAGGGTTCAGGCCTGTTTGTGTGAGCCTTCTCCAAATATTTGCTGCCGATGGGTTTGGAGGAGTTGTGATTGTCAAAACCCTGGTGATATGCAAGGGGAGTTTGAGCACATGAAAAGATCTTTGAGGATGTGGGCTTTGAAGTCCTGTGTGTGTCCTGTTCATAACAGTGTCCCTTCAGCTCTTGTCTTACATATGTACATCCTAAACTATGCTTGGATTATCACCAAGGTTTTTTGGGGTTCCTTGAGTCCTGTAAAACTAGATTGGGATATCCAGGTCCTTCATGGAGATTAGATGTCTTGGAGATTAGATGAGATCCATCTATCCCCACCTTGAAAAGAATTGCGCTAGCTAAAACCACATTTTCTGTAGTTGTCACTGTGTGTTTCAGAGATTGCAGGGAACTTACTTATTTTTCTCCTTAACATTCAGTAACTAAAGCACAAAGTCATGATTGGTATCTTCTTAAAACAAAAATTACTAAAAGGAATGTGCATCAACTCTAATAACAGTCATTCAAACCTTCACTTTTTATATACTGCAATAGCAAAGTTTATTTACTTGCTTTGCTAGCATTATATGGCACACAAATATCTATATTTTTATGTTTATAGACACATTTTTCCTCAACTGTCAGTTGCCTCTGTCTCTGAGGGTTGCAAAATGTCATCCATTTTGGTTATATTTATGCCTTTCTTTACACAGCATACAAGGTTATGCAGGCTCAAAAGCTTCATGCTTGTCATTTGTCATTATCAGTATCAGAGCAGGCACTGAAATCTAGGAATGTCCTGCTTCTCCCTAATCATCTTTAAGTGGGTGGCCTGGAACTGGACACAAGTATAGCCTCACCAGTGCTAAACAAATACCTCTGGAAATGGCACTCCTTTCAAACTCAGTTGTTACCAGAATGACCTGCTTCCACTTGGAGAAAACAGTACCTTTCAGAGTATTTCTGAGTGCTGCTGGAGCGTGTCCAAAGCGGAGAAACAAAGACAGCAAAGGGTCTAGGGAATGATGAGTGGGTGAGGGAATTGTGGGTGTTTAGCCAGGAGGCAAGGAGGCTCAGGGGGCACATTATTGCTCTCTACAGCTGCCTGAAAGGAGAGTGTAGCCAGGTGCATGTTGGCCTCTTCTCCAGGTAACAAGCGATAGGATAAGAGGAAATGGCCTCAGGTTGTGCCAGGGGAGGTTTAGATTGGATATGAGGGAAAATTTTATTCCTGAAGGGATTGTGAAGCACTGAAACAGGCTGCTGGAGAAGTGATTGAGCTGCCATCCCTGAAGATATTTAAAGGGTGTGTAGATGTTGCACTTAGGGACATGGTTTAGTGATAAACATGGTGATGCCAGGTTAGTGGTTGGACTCACTGATCTCAGAGGTCCTTTCCAACTTAAAATTATGCTATGATTCCATGATTCTATTTCCCACTGACACTTAATTTAACACGTGAGATGCAGGTGTACATGGGACAACAAAAGGAAGAAACTTCTCCTTCCATTTAAAACACAGTTCTGCCATGAGATGCTCTGGAAAGGAGGATCCATCACCATCCCTGCTAGTTCATGTGTGGAGTGACAGTATAGAAGCAGAAAGTACCTTTTCCTCTCTTGACCAGCTGAATTATTTTCAAATTTCTTAATTATAATGCTGCAGACATCCTGGGCCCAGTCCTAAAGTGTTTACTGACAAAAATAACAGTTTTGGCTTTCACCAAGACGGGCTAGTTTGGCAAAGTACCTTTTTCATGCTGAGTTCTCTGAAGCTAGATGGGAGTTCTGGCTCCCATTTCCACATTGTTGCCATTAATAAAGCTTTACAAAGGACATAGGCAGTTGAGTTGTTACTGTCAAAACTTCACCTTGGCACAGATTTAATTCAGAAACAAAGCCCAAGCAAACCAACCAGGCTAATGGAGGCAAAGCCTGTCCCTTGAGTAGTTTTCCCATGTGCAAATAGATTTGTAGAGCCCCACAGTGCCAGAACTCTGCCCCATTCCTGCACCCTCACAGGCAGAATGGGAGGCTGGTAAAGGGCAATTCATTTCTCTGTTGGTTTTTGATAAAGGTAAAGTCTAAGTCTGCAAAGGAGAAATTGTTCAGTTGCAGCATCCCACTTCACTTGGAATGACTGAATGGAAATGAAATTATTTATGCACTCATCAGCATTCTTAATGTCTACACTTGTTGCAAATACTGTCAGCTGCATTTAAATGTTTTACTTACTTGTGCATTTAGGCGTCCTCAGGCAGTAGAATAAGGTAAATAATTTTCTCCTGTCATTTAAGGTACTCCTTTAATTTTAGCCTAATTGACTTAATTTAGATTATTACCATAAAATTATTATCACAGTATTTTGGAAAGCAAAATCAAAATCAGAACACAGGAGGATTGTCTGGAGATGTGTATGTCAGTGCCCTGATCAGGTTTTGGTGGCCCTGATTCCCTCTCCAGGATTCCCCCCACGCTGCCCAGGGCTCAGGACCCCATGGCAGCTCCCCAAGACCCAATCCCTGCCCCAGTGATCCTGCAGCAGAGCCAGTCTGTGGGTCACACAGTCCTGCCCCGCTGGGCCATGGGCTCCACGGAGTCCTTCCCATCCATGTGCCCATGTCCTGGTCTGGCCTCAGCCCATCACTGTCCCCAGGGAGGTGCACAGTGATCCCTGGACCTGACGGTACCTGCAGATTGACTTCCCAGCTCGATCTTGGCTGTCCCTGATCATCACAAACCAGCAACCTGGAAAAGAGCACTTTTCTGGTTTAGGGTCAGATTAGAAGAGTGAGCAGCACAATCCTAGATTCCAGCGCCTGCTCTGGTAGCAATGATGACAGACATGAAACCTCTGAGTGTGCGTATCCTTGTGTGGTCTGTGAAGAAGGGCATAAGTATAACTAAAGTGGATGGCATTTTGTATGCAGTTTAGAAGAGAGAAAATGGGGGTTCCAGGGTGTCAGCAGAGTGACCAGCTCAGGTGCTCTCATCTGTGCTTCCCTGAGCAGTTGGAGACTGATGCCAATGGAAAATCCTGGAGAAATCACTAAGCCTGTGAAACCTAAAAAGTCAAGGAACCTTTCAGGCATTTGGGGATCTGCAACATTAAAAATCACAGTATCTTCTGATTGAATCTCAAAACATTACAATCTGAGTCTAATTTGCAGTTGTATAACCCTTCCAATTTTGAAAGAGATGCACAAATATTAATCAGTTCAGACATTTGTACTGGAGAAAAGGCATGCTGCCATCATCTTCTGGTACCATCTAGGGAATTCATCTTGCAACCAAGGCCAATGCACTCCAAGAAAAGACTAATAACATTTCAAATAGCAGCTCAGACTGGAAGTCTACTGCTTGTGCAAAGCTGTTGCCAATGATATCAGAGCAAAGCCCATCCTGCAGAGCTCACATCTCCTGGGTCTGAATCCTTCAACCTTTGAACGCAGCTCACAGTCCATGTGTGATGTCTCCTTTAGATGGGACAGCTAGAATATGCTGTTCTGGATGCTGGCATTCTTTAGATTTATCTAGATTCATTGGCTGGTCCATTTTTTTTTACTCCTGCTAAACCCTTGTTAGCCGGTTTGATTTGTTGTTGGGGTTTGGATTTTTAAATACATATAAGGGTAAGCAAATTTTGTAAAAGAATTTTCTGCAATGATGCCTAAGGCCTAGGAACTTTTGGATTATTTAAACCATGTATATGTGTGGAATAATTTGAATTGCTATGTTTAATATATATATGAATATGTATTTATGTGTATATGTGTGTGCAGGTGTGTGTGTGTGTGTTTATATATATATAGAAGACAATAAGGCGATTAGGAGTAGATAGCATGGATTTACAAAGGGGAAATCAGGCATGACTGACCTGATAGTCCTCTACAGGGAGATGACTTGCTCAATGGAAGAGGAGAGAGCACTTGATGTTGTTTATTTTTGCTTTACTAAGACTTTTGACACTCTCTCCCATAACATCATTGACAAGCTGATGAAGCATGGACTAGATAAATGAGCAGTGAAGGGCACTGAAAACTGACTGAATTGCTGGGCTCAGAGATTTGCAATCAGCAGCATGGAGTCCAGTTGGAGACCAGCTCTGTACCCCATGGACTGATACTGTGGCCAGCATGGTCAAGTATCTTCATTAATGATCTGTACAATGGGACAGAGCACAATTTCAGCAGATTTGCAGACAACACAAACTGGGGAGAACCGTTTGATAAACTATATGGCTGGACTGCACCTGGAGGAACATCACCACCAAGTCAAGGAAGGTGATCCTTCTTCTCTACTCAGCTCTGGTGAGGCACATCTGCAGTGTTGGGCTCTGTGCTGGGCTTTCCACAGACAAGAGGGCACCTGGACATACTGGGGTGAGTTCAGGAAAGCACCACAAAATTGAGTAAGGGATTGCTGCAAGTAGGGTCTGAGAGAGTTGGGGGTGTTCATCCTGGAAAAGAGAAATTTCAAGAATATCTTACTGTTATGTGTAAAATGTCTGATGGGAGGCAATAAAGATGACACAGGCAGATTTCTCAGTGCCCTGAGACAGGTGAAAAGGCAATGGGCGCAAATGGAATACAAGAAAATTTGTTTAAACTTTGGGGGTTTCCCAGAGAGATGGTGGAGCCTCCATCTTTGGAGATATTCAAAACCTAGATGGACAATGTCCTGAGCAACCTTCCGTAGGTACCTTATTGTGAGCAGTGGGGTTGGAACAGATAAGCTCCAAATGTGCCTTCCAACCTCAACAATTCTGTGATTTTATATATGCGTCTATATCTGTGTCCAAATAAGTATGTACACATTCAGAGCAATTTATTACTCCCATTTTATTTTACAGCAATTCAAATAATTCCTTTCAATTCACATTATTGTGTTGGTATAAACACTGTACTTTTGCTGTCAGTTCTTTCTTTGGTTCCATCAAGTCTTAGACAGAAGCCGGTAAGGAAGAGTCTCCTGGAGGAAAAAAAGGTTCCTCGTAAATGGATGTAGAAATAAATGTACAATTCTTGTGAACACTGTATTAAATATCTGCCATTGAGGGTTGTGGATAGGATGGATACTGCATGGAGAAGAGGAATTCTGGGCACAATTCAGTTAACATCTGCTGACCTTCAGGCAGAACAGTGACTGATAGGCTCAAAACTTTATTTTAAGGTAGCATTTCCAGCTTGCTGAGTTATAATGTCACACTAAGGTTGGTAAGGAGTGAATTAATTGCAAGGTCTGATGCTGAGGTTAGGTGGTTAGGTGTGACTCATCCCTGCTCGTGGACCTCAATGAATCTTGTTGGTCAGCTTTCAAACAGCCATAGAGCTCCCATTGGCACATCCTGGCACACTTGCTTCTCCAAGAGGGGACAATGGCCTTCCTCCTCCTCAAGTCTTGAGCAGCTACAGTTCAGTGGGGAAACAAGTTGGACAATAAAAGAATCTGAAGACTCTGCCCATGTCACACAAGCATTTGTGCTGGGCAGGAGCCAGAAGGAATGGTAGGGCAGACAGCAGGCTGCACAGCCATAGGAGGGATGTTATGAAGGTATGGAAAAAGCAGGTAGTTGAAAAGCATGGAAATTCCCAAACTTAAAGAATGCAGCTTTATTTCACTCATGTTCTGTACAGGCAAGTGATGCTGCAGGGACCTGGCCTCATTCAGTGGATACAAATTATGTATGTAATTTATTACGTTATGTTTTCTCAAGCTCCTCAAAAATTAAAACCACATTGTGCCACACTGTCTTGACCTCAACAAGCACCTTCATTGTTGTCACTCCAAAAAGTTTAGTAGGACCAAACACATCAAAGTTTCCCAAAGGTTTTAAACCCTATCCAATCTAGGCCTGCTTTTGTGGGGTTGGCAGAAGATGCAATTCTGGCAGTGTGTCTGGTGGCACACCACCCTTTATGGCTTGGAGATCAAGGTCCAGAGACAATCTTGTCTCAGCCATACCTGTCACTGAAGCACAGAGGTAAATCTGGTGGGGCCCAACACGGTCAATCAGTATGGCACCAGCTGTTCAATATAAACATTCCTCTCCTTCTGTTCAGGTTCTTCCTTGGTCTGTGTTGTGGCTCATCCCCATTAGTATTTTCTCAGCTGGCACTGACTGCTCCGCCATGTTCACACTCTGCATTTGGGCCAGACTGGTTTCCATCACTGAAGTTTACTGTGCAAGTAGGAAATCTGACATTCTGTGTTAAATAACAAAACTTCAGAAACAGAGAACAAGAGCAAGGAGAAGGAATAATGGTTTGGGTGTGATGAAAAATTGGGTGGAGGATGTTTGAGACTTATTTCCTTACCAGATCCTTATGTCAGGATGTAAACTGTTATTTGCTGAAATGAATACAGAGTATTGCTCTTCCACAAGGAAGATTCAGGCTTTGACTCAGCCACACACTGCAGATGGAGGTTTACTCCCACAAACTGCAGATGGAAACCTCTATCTACAACCCTGGCAGCCACCCCCTCACACCACCCCAGGGTCAGCCCCCTGCATCCAAGGCCCCAGAGCCCAGCTCCTGGTGGTGTAGCCACAGCTCAGGCTGCTGTGGGTGCTGCACAATCATCAGGAGGAGCCACGGGGCAGCTACAGAACAGAGGCCAAAAAGGACACAAAGGTGACACTCCTTGAAGAATGTCTTTTACGCAGATAAAGATGCCCAAAAAAGAGGGATGAAAAGAGGATGAGAGGTGGTATTGTTTCTATTTGTCATTTTTTCTTTCAAATCAGGGTTTTTACAAGTATTTTAAAGATCAGGAAACTGATTTATCCTAATGTCTAATCTCCTATGAACGAGATCACATGTTTAACACAACTTCCACTTAGCTGACAAAAGCATATGACATTGCACGCCCACTCCTGTCTTTGTCCAGCAGTTCAGGAGCAGGACAGCAAAGTCCAGGTTGCCACTCAGTTAATGTGCTGATGTGCTGTCATTGATGTCACTGCTCTGCCATGAGGTCACCTACTCTGGAGAGAGTACTTCCAATGGGATGTTACAGGACTGTGGCAAGAACACTGCTAGCTGTAGCTCTGTCACTTGGAGGAGGAACTCATGCAGAGAAGAAAGACAAAAGAAAAAAAGGATATGTCTGGACAGTTTTCAGTGTTTCTTGTTTGGCTTGATGCCTTGAAGAGAACAGAAAAAAAAAATAATTCGGAACATTTTATGTGCCAAACAAGAGGTTTCTTTAATTAAAATTTAGGAGCCAATTTCAAAAAGAGATGTTTGAAAGGCAGCCTGGAAGAAGGAAGACATTTTGCTATGACAAAACAAACTTCAAAAAGTCAAAATCCAATCAGTCAAAACTGAATCTAAATAAAGTGAGGAGCAAACCAGGGATCAACGCAGGAGCCACTAATAAGCCATGCTGAATGCAAAAGATTTAATCCTAAGAGAATTATATGAAATCACAAAAGAGAACAAGTCAGATTTTCAGCTGCTCTGGGCCAGCCTGGGAAGCAGAGGCAAGCCCTGTCTTTGGAAACTCTCTCATCCATGGCAAGAATTAACCCAGCACTTTTGCTCACAAATCTACTGTTTGCTGTGATTCACCTCTCTGAGAAGGGACAGGGCATTTCTCCTCAGGAGAAGGACCCTGAACAAGCAGCCAGAATTTGTCCCTCTCAAAAAATTTATGAGCTAGGGTAACAGGTGAGGATTCAGACTCTGTCTGTGATAAAAGGCTGTTCAAGATAAATTATGTGCCTGTTTTGTGCTGCCAGCATAACTATAAATAGAAGAAACAGGAACACCAGGATTTATGAACAGATCAATAGAAAATAATCAATTTTTGGATGCAGCAATATTTTGGTAGTTGCTTGAAGGTTTCCAGGTAACTGAAACTCCTTTGGGTAATTCCCATCTTCTTTTCTCCACAATCAACCTTCCTTTTTCTGTACTCTGCTAAATACTGTCTTGCCCTGTCAGCACCCAGTCACCATGGAGTTAAAAAGGAGATGATATTCCTATTACTGACTATGTAATTCTCTTTTAAAATCCTTGATTTAAAAAAGGTGCCTTCCTAATACTACAGCAACCCAACCTACTTATTTTTTCTGACTTCTTTAATGGACTGCTTTCACCCTTGTGTTGAAAGGTCAGTTCCGAGACCCATCTCAGTTACTACCAGACCCTCATCTGTTGCAAGCATTCCTTCCTAACCTGGATACCTTTCAAGTGTGTTTGCATACATTTGTGCCTGCTGTCCTTTGCATTTGGGACAGTCGTGGTGCATTAGTGTGCCTCCAGCATCCCTCTCTTTGGCCTTCATAACCTCTTCTTTCCATTAGACCCACCATAACTCCACACAGACTTACTAGTGTGCTCAAACCAACTGGCCACAGACACAACCAATTCTTCTTTCTATTTATCAGTACTTTTTTGCATCCTCTGTTGGCTATTGTTGCTGGTCCTGAATGCCTTGGAGACACCTTTACATCCTATGTTTGTACAGTACCTGGCTCTACGAGCTCTTGATTCATTGCTAAGCTCTTACGGAATACAGGACTGAAAGGAACAACCGTGAGGATGAGGACTGGGTTCTGTGGAAATTAGTCTGGCATATTGACATCGTTTCATAGACTGACTCTTTTGAATACAATGCTTTTTGCACCCCTAATAACTTTCTCAGGAAAGATAAAACATGAATACTTGGGAAAATGTAGGAACATCTTATCAGAGAGAGAGTTTTCTTTCAGCTGAAGTTGATATGTGAGCTGTGAGGTGACATTTCACTCAATAGCTGGGTAAAGTGTTGCCTCTGGGCAGATGGTATTGGACTCCAGTGCTCCCAGTAATGAAACAGGGACTAAGAAAGAAGGAAATAGTTCTTCCATCTGCTGCAATATATTTACTAACAGACCTGGCACAAACAAACAAATAAACAAAAAAACCCCAATCAACCAGTTTCTGTTCTAGAGGGAAGCAGGCAATTTATGGCTTTTCTACTGGTTTAATCTTGTACCACACTAATCTTTTAGTCTTGTACTATGATGAATTTTGCCATAACCCTGATGCATGGCTCACACAGAGCTGAAGGTCAGAGAGTAAGTTCCACTTGCAGCCATCTGTGTACCTTAAACTGCTTCTTACCCATGAGTTTCTCATAGACTTTGGAGACAATTAAGGTCAGGAGAAGCCATTATGATTATCTAGTCTGGCCTCCTTCATGACACATTGAATATCACTTAATGATTCCTGCATCTCCTACAAGGATTTTTTTTTTTTTTTTGGTTGTTATTTTACATAAAGAAATGCAGTTAGACTCTCCTGAGTTGTTCATATTGTCCTACAGGCTTAAACCAGTATGTTTACTCTTGGCTAGTGTAGTTTGGAACACCCTAAAAATCTCATTTTAAGAAACAAGCATCTGCTAAGGAGACCCTTTGATCTCCTTATAGGCATTAAAAAAGGCCAACCTTTCAATTTTTGCTTTGGGTCAGAGCTGCAATCATTGGGCTTCAGATTCTAATATTGAATTCTAAATCCCTTTGGAAATTCAGAGGGATCATCCTGATGAACTTGGGTAAGCAGTGCCACTGTGTTGCAGTACTTTTTATCAAAAAGAGTACCTTAAGTTCCTCTTTTTGTTCATTCTGAATGCCAGCCATTTCTTCATTTTTAGTTTCCCATGTAAACAACAGAGTACAGATTCAGGAGGCGTCCTTGATACAGGGAAGATTTGCTCATGGCTGGTCATTGTGCTGGCCATAGTGCTGGCCATATGTACCACAGCATGCTGCAGTGTGCTTTTTTCAATCGTAACACCACTATCAGAGTTATGCTATGAATGAAATGAAACGTTTCAACGTAACACCACTATCAGAGTTATGCAATGAATGAAATGAAACTTTCCATAATTTCATTTGATTCTGTGCAAAACTTCATGTATGAATCATCCAGTAGTCCAACAATTTATTACATTCTCTCGTTTCTTGTAATTCATAAAGGCCCTCATACCTTTCTGCCTTGCATGATGACAAACAGTAAAACTGCATATCTGTCACACTTAATCAATGAGAAATATTAGGGCTAATTTGTGTTAAAGAAGATCTGCTTGTGTAGATTTTACTCAATTTTACTGATATATATTTCTAAATAACTGCTGAAATAAATTCCTAAGAATAAAGCCTAAAATAGCATAAAGAAATCAATATGAATCCACAGTCCCAGAATTTTCATGAAATTAGAAGACACAATGTGATCAATGCATACAAATTGATTTTTACAGCTTCCAGGCCATAGTATCAGAATCTAGCTGGTGGAGGCACATGCTCATATACTCTCTCACATACACACCCTTGCATATTGTGTTTTACAGAAGTAAACCTATAATTGTTTAATGGATTAGTTCATACTACATATTAGTATCTACCTCATTAATGTTGAAGTGCACCAACTCTGTAGTCAATCTATTTTTGGAACTAGGAAAATCCAAAAGCAAAATTCAGAACTGGTGCAGTTGAACACAACTCCTCTAATTTCTATTTCACCTGTGTGTCTTGTTTCTGTTTATAGCAGGGCTGAGTTCCACCTTCGTAAATCACAAGTGTTTGAAAATTACATGGTGTGGAATTCTGGACGTACCCGGGTCAATTATAAATCCCGCTGTTCAGCCTGCCAGTGATTTCAGTGGAGCCAGGATTTATGCCTGCCTCGCTTCCCAGCTGCATGGTGAGTGAGTGAGTCATTCACACTGGCTCTGCAGCACCATGCTGAGGCCGGGAAGCAGCACAACTGGGGACTGTGGCCTTTTTCTCCAGAGAACAGATCTCTGCTCCCATCAGGGACAGTTTGCTCCAGCACTAGAGAAGCAAGACTATTTCACATGCCATAGCTAAAACCTGCATCCAGTATTTCATTGTGCCACATATACCTGGATATTTATCCATATACCAGGTTGTGAGTCCTGGCTCCTAGAAGGTGTTTTCCAAGCCATATTTGAATCTCTGTCTCATTCCGGGTGCTGTGCTGTCATAACACAGCAACAAAGCAAACCCAGAAAACATTTCCAGCCATAAAGTTGTATGGTTCTGGTTTCCTACATAAACTGTCATTGAACTCCTGAGCATGGAAAACAGCACTTTTCCTTGTGAGTGTGGTGTTCCAAAACTGTGGCTCTGCTGGTCACAGTTCAGCCCATACAAAGTTAAAGTAGACAGCGATGGTGGATGACATACTAATTGCCCTGAGACTCAGTGCATCTTTTCACCAGAGGAACAGAATGGCAGCATTAGAAAGATTACCACTCTCCTTATTTTAGTAGGAACAAGCTGCAAATGGCCTTTTGGAAACTTGTTTCTGTTTCTGCTTGTTGTTAGAGTCTCAAGATATTTGTGTTACGAATTCATCTCTCAAGCTATAATATTCTGCAGTGGTTCGTGCCCTGTGTTCAAAGGTCCTTATTTTTTACTGCTCAGTGAGGCATTGTAGCCTTTCACATGGCCATGAAGTACATGAACCCGTAGGTATCCACTCATATTTCCCAAAAGCATGGCACAAGTAAGGTCGTGGGGACCAGTGGGAGTTGTGGAAGGGAAGGCTGCTTGCCGCCTTCTTCAACGTGTGTCTGGCAGGCTGCTGCACAAAGTTGCATTCACTGGAATGGGGCTATAGACCCCTGAGAGTCACAGTGAATCAATTTCTGATCATCCTATTTGTTTAGCCTGAGTGAATTAGTAAAGTTGTGGAAAATAGAGCCAAGGAGAGGAAGAAACAGGAAACAGTGGTGTAAACGTTTGTGCTTAGTCTTTCCCCTCTAGTGTGATTTCACCCCACTCTCTGTTCTCAACCCTGCCTGTGCTGTTTTGGCTTATTTGGGCTTATTTTGGCTTGTTTTGGGTTGATTTTTCTCTTTCATAAAGAGCAGAAGTCTTCTGAGCTCCTGCACTTCCAAAATTACCGTGACCTCAGAGAAAAAATAATTTTTAATGATGTTCACTAAAGCTATCCTCATGAGTAGAAATTAAATATTTAGCATCTGAAGAAGCTTCCATTTTAGCTGTTCATCTCCTTTTCAGTGTGACATTTCTATCCAGCTTCAACACACATACCTCATTTCAATTACTGACTTAGAAGAAGTCAGACTTTGCATAACTGCTCATAATAGCCAAGTGAAAGGTTTCAGAGTTTTATATTTATCTAAGCATCTGTAACAAAGCCTACAATCCTTGCAAATATATTCCCAGTGTTTGAAGACATTTTATTTCTGAATCTTGATCAGTGGAAAAAGGAATCTGGTTTTCACAATTCTCTGGTGGTATCTCTAATGCATTTTGACTAGTGGGAATCTCCACATAAATTTTCATAGTAGGCTTTTATGTGTACATGCATGTGTATAACACAAGGGGCTTTTAAGAAAACCCTAATACATAACTCGAATGGAGCAGGTTATGCTTAACAAGAAGGGTTCAGGTTATTCACTACCAAGTCAATAGTAGCAAGATTAAAACATTTAGTTTTTATATTTCAGGAAGTGGAGAAATTTCCATTACCTTGTAAATGAGCTTTTAAGCTTTCTCCTACACATTGCTTATCACTCTCAGCCCAAGGTGACACAGGCCTATCTCTGTAAGCTTGGGGACAGATGGTAAAATCCCTAGAGATTTACAACACAAGTGAGTGAATAAATAAGAACTACTTCTCACCTCTTAGTGTTAGTTTAAAAAAACAAACAAACAAACAACACAAATTATTTTTAAAAAAAAAAATATGGGAAATAGTTACATGTTTTAACAAGTTTCCATAGGGCAGTTACAGCTGACCAAAAGAGGATTCCCAATGCATTATGCTGTCTCTGCATACTAGAATAAAAAAATAAACAAAAATGCCAGTCAGGATTATAAAGTTCTGGTGGAGATGGATCAAAGTGCCCCTACGGTAAGAACCACCCCTTAATTTCTGGTTATCACAAGAAAAAAATCCTGAATTTCAATTTCTTGTTGAGTATTTGTTTAATTTCTTCACATCAGTCTTATATCATTGGTAGGTTGAAAGAAGAATATGCAATAAGAAATANATTGGTAGGTTGAAAGAAGAATATTCCCCTGGGTGCCAGGGGATTTGAAAATGCAAATGATCATGTGTGCTCATCAAGAATGAGCAAAGACCCGGAGATGGGTAGGGTAAGCATTTCAGAAAAATTGCAAACACCACCAAATTCAGATAGTTTCTCAGATTGACAGAGGGTGGGATTTTGTCAGCTAAAGACATGTTGGTGGCATGACCTGGAGGTCTCTAAGCCAGCCTTCCACCAATGTGGGACTAAATTGTCACCAGGCCAGATCACCCAGGGCTCTATCTAACTGAGTCTTGAGCACCTCCCAAAATGGAGAAGTTTATCACACCTCTGGACACCTTGTTCCTCTACTAAACAATCCTTCTGTTGAGAACTGTTTTGCTAAAATCCAGTCTGAACCTTCCCCACTTCAGTTTGTGGCTGTTGTCCCTTCTTACCTCATCAGCCACTAGAGAGATAAGATTCGTACTGCCATCTTTACAACTGCATTTTGAGTCATTTTCAGGTGTCATGGGATCTTTCTTTAGTCTTCTCCACACTAAATATAGTCATCTCCAACAATATCTCCTTGGAGTTCGCCCACTTTAGGTCTGTGACCACTGACCATTTTGGTGGCACCTTTCTGGACCCTTTTAATCTCCCCATCCCTCTTGAACAGGACTCAGTGTTCTATTGCCAAGTAGTTGGAAATAATAACAGTAATTTCCCTGGATCTGCTGATTGTATTTCTCCTGATATTGTGTCTTTAATCTAGACATATATACCTGAGCTGCTTCTCTTGATTTTGTTAATAGGGAACTGGAGAGAAAGAAGCATCTCTAAGCATGATTCACCTCATATTTATGTAGCTGTCTAACACGGGTCAAATAAATCATGTACTGGTAGTGCTCTTTACTCTCCATCAGAATGGGGAATAACTGTGCTGATGAAATGTATGATGGAAATGTCTAACACTGAGAAGAATGAACGCCACCTCTTCAGTGCCTAGCAGCAGTGCTTCATTAACTAGTAAATAAGGATGACAGAGGACAGGTAATTATCAAAAGCTCCTAGGGAGAAAATAAATATTTTATCATTCCAACGTGCTGAAGTCTTAATGATGTTTTCTGTGTGCAGGGACAGATTTTAAAAGATATCCAAGCATCTAAATATACAGGTAGTCACCTACTGCACATCAGCTAAAAGGACAATTGGGCAAGGTATTGAAAAGCAGTAGTGACCTGGGTTCCTAGCTTGTCTCCAGGCTTTGTAAAACTCCCTAGCTATTTGAGTTCCTTTGCAAATCTGTTTTTTAATGATCTTTTGATCATGGACTTCTAAGTTGCTTGGTTACTTTTGGAAATCAGACCCAGCAAGCCCACATTTCTTGAGTGTCAGACAGAAAAGCATATGATTATACTAGGTACATCAATTTCCAAATTCTGCCTGGGCAATATCAGCTCATGGTGCATCCCCATAAAACCCACAAACACTGTGTTCTGTACTCACCTGTAACAGAGGCAATCAGAATATGTATATAGATGCAAATAACTCTTGATGCTAATGCATTTGCACTGCAATTCCTTTCAGGTTTTAATGTCTTTAATTTCCCAGATGCAATTCCTGCAAAGAATTGACAAAAGAGTTGCAATGAAAAAGACATTCTCCAAGCAATTAGAGGGGAAAATCAATTGTCCCTGACTGTCATCTCCAATTCCTAGCTTGCAGGTGGGTCCCTATGGGATTATATATCCATATTATACACACACACACACACACACACACACACATACATTCCCACTTTCTCTATATGAGGATTATTAGTTATGATGTTGAAAATATCTTTTTCAGAGTTATATGAAACTCAACATTTGCTTCCCAATAAACTGATAAACGTGCCCTGTGATGCTTTAAAATACATATTTGCCAGAGGAGGACTGTCTGTGTTTGAAAACAATTACAAGAATGAACTCCAGATGGTCCCGGTGTCAAGGTACAATAGGTGTTTTTTGGTTTAACTAACATGAATTGTGGCAGAGAGAAATCAGATACTCACAAATCTGAACAAAGCACATATTCAGTGACATGTCTCTTCTTTTCTGGGCTATTCGAGTAGCGTACTTTGAACTTGAGAGAGAGAGAGAAAGTAAATAAACCTCTGTGAACAGAAAAACAAGCAGCAGAACACATAAATTCTGCTTTGGATGTCATATCTTCCAATCATTCAGCTATATAGTGTGGTGTAGCATTGAATGTTTATATATATGAGTCATAAGCATATTCATTAATATATTTATTTATGAAATACACAACGCCTAGAAAAAAATAATACTACAACAGACAAGTTGAGAGTAAGAATCAGGACATTCTTTGTAAATCCAAACAGTGCTAGATGCCGCTGCCAGAATCATAATTGTCTGCATGTAACTGCTGCCTCTGCTGCCTCGTCACAAAGCTCAGTTGAAGGAGCTCCATGGCCAGGTGTACAGAGCTCCAGTGTGGTATCTCTGAGAAATAGGATGCAGCTCTCCTTAGTCCTTGGATATCCTCTTTAAAAAAGTTCAGTTTAGTCTGGCATGTTTTCCCTCCTTTTTTTTTTTTTTAAATCTACCCTGACTTTCTATCATATATTTTGAATAGTTTTTGTGAATTTGCATAGTTTCATGGATTTTGACACATCATTTTTGACAACCTGAAACTGCTTTGGGACGCCACCAACTATGGTGGCTTTTAGCCATCAGAAGCTGCAACCATTCAATCATTTATCACATGACTTAAGGTCACCAAAACAATCCATGAAATGCTCGGCAGCCCATCTGTGTCATCTCTTCCTAGCTACCAATCTGCAGTGATGGTGGCTTGTCCAGTACCAGATCAAAGCTGCTGGGCTCCTTTGATCTATTTAGCTGAAGCTTTTTATGCCTCTGCAACAGATTTACAGCACGGTCCTTTATGAACTCTTTTGGACACCAATCCTGCAGGTGACAGGATCTGGCTTGTGCTGCAGCCAGTCTCTTCTGAGATTTTGCACCCAGGTTGACCATCACACAATGAAATAAGCTCTTATCAACTGAGAGACATACAGGTTTTTAGCTGCCCATCCCAGAAATTTTTGAGGGAGCACAGGGGAGAGAGAGTGCTGATCCAGTATGGGGATTTAAGAGAACAATCCCAACTGTCTCAGCCCTTCTTCATAGAAGTGTTCCATCTCTCTGATCAGTTTTGTGGCCCTCCTCTGGATTTGCTCCAACAGGTCCCTGTCCTCCCAGTGCTGGGACCCCAGAGCTGATGCAGCACTGCAGGTGGGGTCTCAGCAGAGCAGAGCAGAGGGGCAGAATCCCCTCCCTGGCCCTGCTGCCCACGCTGCTTTGGATGCAGCCCAGGAGCTCTCTGGCTCTCTGGAGTGCTCACTGACAGCTCATGGCCAGCCTCTCATCCACCAGCACCACCAAGGCCTTCTCACAGGGCTCCTCTCAATCCATTCATCCTCTAAACTGTATTGATAGTGTATTGATAGTCCGGACCCATGGGCAGGACCCTGCACTTGGCTTTGTGGCATTTCATAAGATCTGCATGAGCTCACTCCTCAAGCCTATCAAGATCTGTCTGGATGACATCTCTTCCCTCTAGCATATCAACTGCACCACTCAACTTGGTGTCATCTGCAGACTTCCTTACAGTTCAATCAATCCCACTGTCTACCTCAGAGATGAAGATATTTAGGAGTACTGGTGCCAGAATGGATCCTTGAGGGACACCACTTCTTACTGGCGTCCTCTTGGACATTGACCCATGGACTGCAACTCTTTGGGCATGGCCTTCCAGTCAATTCCTTTTCCACCTAACAGTCCATCCATCAAACCCACAACTTTAAAGGTAAGAATGTTGTGGTAGCCTGTATCAAAGGCCTTATGGAAGACCAGGTTGACAGCACCTGTAGCTCTTCTCTTGTTCACTGATGCAGTTTCTCCATCATAGAAGGCCACTAGAACAGGGGACTCTTCAAACAGATGTGACATTAATGACACCTGAGAACAAGTGCAAACTAAGCATTTTCCAGCAAGCCTGAAAGACGAAGAAAGGTGAGAACCTCTGAGTAGAGGTTAACATTTCCCAGGTAGTCAATAGCCTGAAAATAAGTAATCTGAACAGTTTATATGGACATTACTAAAGTCCTTATAAGTAGGTGAAGAAAAGGTGAAAAATAAAAGGATAATGGGATAATTATTGCTATAGAAAGAATAGGTTGGAAAAAATGGAACTTTCAATAAAATAAAAAAATAGGAGTCTCAAGATCACTTCAAGGGAATAATTCATAGAACCAATAGGTCAGCTGTGGAACTTCTCATCAAAGGATGTTTTTGAGACCAAGAACTAACCAGGACATTTTTGTGGGTGCCAGAATTACCATAATTAATTATTCACATTCTGGAGGGTTTCAGAGCTCATTATCAACCCTTGTACCTCAAATGAGAAGAGGATGGGGAGGAAAAGCAGATGACCTGATACATGACTTGCTGCAGTATCTTAATGTCTTACTGTAAAACTGCTTGTTTGTCAGAGATGGAGGACAACCCACAGACCTCAGGTTCAGCCTTACAAGACAATGTCTGTTTCGCACAGTTCCACAGCCTGGCCACAACCTTCTGAGGCACTCATTAGTCAAGTGTTATTTGTACTGCTTTTTGAGGACATGAGAGGATTAGGACTGTCTAGCAGCACTGGAGCATGAGTCACCAGAAGTGTCTTTTCCTGGATGTACATGAGGAGCTTGTTTTGTTTCTCATCAGTTGTGATGATGATTTCGTCATCTAAAAATGTCCCGAGACAGCCCAGTCTAAAGTTTTAAGCCTTTGATGATCCACAAATTTCCTTGCTCTCCAGTATCCCTTTTTCTGACATGAACAGTATAGATACCCTGACATTCCAATGGTGAGACCTGCCTTTTCACTTCTCTACACTCTAAAGCTCTATAGTGTGATGCCTCACTTGTTGAAGGACTCTGTTTATGAACATTTTCAAGCATAAGCTTGAAAAGGGTACTGGCACGCCTAAATCCATGGAGTGTGCCTTTGAAATCAATGTGTGACTGAGGCAGGACGAGCAAGAATACATTCTAGCTTTGTATGGTTTGGCTTGTAGCAAAGTTAACTTGTAAGGATGATGAGACACTGGAGCAGGTTGTCCAGAGAAGCTGTAGATGCCCCATCCCTGGCTTTGTCCAAGGCTGGGTTGCATGGGGCTCTGAGCAACCTGGTCTAGTGAAAGGTGTCCCTGCCCATGGCAGGGGAGTTGGAACAAGGTGGTCTTTGAGGTCCCTTCAAACCTAAATCATTCTAGGATATGATTCTATGATATGATAATAATCAAAGAAATATTATGGGTCTTCTATTTCATTTTGTGATTATTCATATAATTACACACCCTGGACTCATATTCATTTATAAATTGCAAATGGGATAGACAGCAGTTGAAGGATAATTGGGTAGTTTACATAAATTAGATCCCTTAGGTATATCTAGGACCAAGTCAGGATATTGAAGCAGAAGAAGAGATGTGAAAAAATACAGAAAAAGTTGGAATTAATTAAAAGGCAACCTACTTAGTCACATTCAGAGCATGTAGCTTACTAAAACATACAACAGACCTAAAGGGCAGTAATCTATTTTTGATTCTTGATCTGACTGCAGTCAAATGACTATAGAGCATGTATTCTGTGCTTTATCTCTATTATCTTTTTAATAATAAGGTGGTGAATGATTGTAGGTGGGTTGTCATATTTTAGAATAAAAATTCCTCCTGATTTCCACCTCCACCATACAATTTTCTTCTCAAGCTGGTTCTGCATTGAGCTATTTGAGTTTCACGGGTAATCTTCTGTATTTTAGTTATTGTCTGTTTTCCCTAACCTTTTGGCATGCTAATTTCTAATTTTCGAGATATGTATTGCCCTTCCACGGAATAAGCATCTGCAAGGTTATGTCAGGTTATAAAGCTAGATATTGCCAGAGACTAGACAAGATATCTTTTCCTTGCCAGAGCTGATGATACATGTTTGAGACACAACATCTTGGAGTAGGAGACATATAAAATGTTATTTGAGGTGGCTGCAAATAAAGAACATACTTGGACAGACAAACAACATGTTCCTTTATTTTACTGACTTCAGCCAGGGACAAATAGAAAATAAGATGTAAGAGGTCCAATCTATTAGCAAAAAGAGGGAGGTGCTTTGCTCCTATTTAGCATTTCTATTTAGGAAAGCAACTTATTTTTAAATAAGACATATTTTTATTAGCAATGTTTGTCTTGCACAGCTAGTAGTTAACAAGCCTGGATAGTGTAATTCTCTTCTCCATAGCAATGGCAAAAAAAAAGTTTTCTTTGCTTTCAGTACCTTGGAGACAGGAGGAGAATGAAAAAGAATAGCTCCCTCTCCAGTCAGCAAGTATGAGTCTGTGGTAGAGAATAGCTTTTCCGACTCCTTAAGTGACTGTATAAATTTTGAGGTAACACGATGATGGATGTTTTAAATGCCTAGGTAGGTAGATAGATATGACAACGAGAATAGTTTTAGGTTTAACCTGAAATGAGACACTCCATCACCATGTCATCTCTGGAAAGTCACTTGACCTTCTTGTTCCTGAATCAGACCAGCTGTAAGAGCTGATAAAAAGCTATTTTTCTAAGAAACCAAGAGCTTAATCAAAACTTATGGGTTTCCAGAGAAGCCTTTTAGTTGATTCAGTGGATCTGGGCTCAGGTCTTAAATATTTCATGTCAACCGAGCAAGTCTTCTTTGCTGTGCCTCATTTTGCTTTTCTGCCTTCCTCCTCACTGCCTACTGGGCAAGCACTGAACATTAGCTCCCAGAGATGGCTGGAGAGCTTGCTAGTCTTGTCTCTTGCCTTCCCTCTCTTACTCCTTGCTTTCTTCTTCTTCTTGTACACACGACTTTGTTTATCAGGAGTTTAATATTTCAGTGTTTTATAAGTGCATTGACGGACAAAGCAATTTACCCTACAGGGACGAAGCTGGCAGCATGGTTAATTAAGAATAAAATAAATGCTAAGGGTGAGATCAGACTGCAGTGAATGACTGATTATTTCTGATAAGGAAATAGCTCTGCTCGTAACAGAATCCACAGTATTTAAGAGCTGAACAGAGATGCCAGAAACAAGTACAAATTAATCATGTCTTCATCAGTGTAAATACATTACCTGTGCTGTTCATCTGCCACATATCGTCTAGCTCTGACAGTATCTTCCAACAAATGGGTGACCATCAAGAGAAGGTTATTATTTGCACATAGATAAATTGGTTGGCAAATTCAGAACCTCCATATTATTATGTGACTGGAAAGTGAATTTCATTCTCATTGCCACTGCAGCAAGACAAAGCACGAAATTCCCCAGAATTAGATATCTGGCTCACAACATTTTGTGTGAATAATGATGCTTGACACTGCTCTTTGGTAAGGATCCTGAAAGGCTTTAGAGGCATGAATGCATGAATGCCTCTGACTTCCTTGTCAAGTAATTGTTACACTCATTTCACAAATGAGTGAACCACAGAAAAAAGCCAAGGAGATGGCACCTCTGTGACAGGGTTGGGAACAGCCTTCCAGAGAAGCAAGTTCTCACATAGGGAAGGGTGCAGACAAAGCAGGTGACAAAACCAGCATGTGGAACTGTTGTTCCAGCTAACTGGTATTGAATTTATCCCATCTGAGGTCAGACCACAAATTCATCCATACATCTCTATTAGCCATGCAGACCTGTGAGAACAGGGACTCAGTTACCAGTGTGTGTTCCTGAGCTGCATTTGGGCATTATGCCATGCAGCTTTAAAAACAACAGGATGCCCAGAGAGGTTGTAGATGCCCCATCCCTTGACACATTCAAGGTCAGCCCCTGGAGAAGGCTCTGAGCAACTTGACCTAGCTGAAGATGTTCCTGCTCATTGTGGAGGGGTTGGACTAGATGACCTTTAAAGGTGCCTTCCTACCCAACTATTATATGATTCTGTGCAGATCCCTGGCTTTAGAAGATGCCAGGAGGTGTAAGTTATCAGAGAACCCTGAGTCCAGTGACACTGAGTTCCCCTGCAACCCATGAGCACACATTCATCAACACAGAAAAACCTCTTCTCCTTCTAAAGTACACACTGTCAGCTCTCACATGTGAACTGTTCCTCCTATCCCAGATCTTCAAAGTGTTTAATATGTCTTGTGGCTCTCAGCCAGGGAAGCTTTTAGAATGCAGCTTGTAGGATCAGGAAGGGTGGTCAGTCTGCTTCTGGCAGAGCGTCAACACCTGCTATCATCACTAAAGATTTTGTCTCCTATTTGATTAGCAGGACAACTGTGAAGTAGATTCCCACCATCACTGGTAATTCTACTTATATTATGCTATCTTATCTATCTGTTCTATTTCTCTTCCTCTTAAGGGATGAGAAGAAAGAAAAATCAATCTGCTGAAAATACAGAGGGGAAAACAGAAAGCCTTTTCTCCAACAAATCACACATTCCTAGTAGTAGAATTGTGTGGCTTTTAATTTCACTGAAAGAGAGGCAGTAATTATTTATAGTTTATCACAACCGAGGAAAGGTTTCCTGAGGTACAAACTAATTATGTTTTTAAATAAACTGATTGTCCATGTAATAAATGATCACATTTTCTAATCATTTGGAGATTTATGTTACTTTATTCAATCATCTCTGTGTAGAAATGAAACTGTAGTAAATCAGCTGGAAAAAAATGTCTGGACTAAATTGAAAGCTCTGCCACTACAAGGCATTATGAAATGAACCAGATAGGAGAGAATAGGCTGCATGCACAAAGCTCCCCAATACTCACAGTTTCATACATTAAAAGGATGGTGGTAACTGACAGCCAAACCAGAATTTATATTCATTTAAGGTCAAGTCTTGGCCTGTGATCCAGAGATTTGACATGTATTAAAGGACAAAGGTAAAGACAGTCTTGTTGGCTACAGGGTATCTCAGTGACAGTCGGTTGTGTAAGGACAGTAATTAGAATGAATTCAAGAATGTAGAATAGATGACTGCGTCTGGCATTTCATTTATGACAGGCAACAAGTGACATGATCTTATCGTGAAATTAGTCATCATCATAGACTTCTCATGTCGATCTATAAAACGAAATGTCATGGAGAGCAGCATATTTTTCACTGTTATGCCAACATGTCTTTTTATAACGTGCATCATTAAAATAAGCCTGGGAACTGGAACATGCAATCATAGTAATAGCATCAATAATGTTTAATTTATGTGTTATGTGTGCAAAAATATTTTGGCGCCTGAAAAAACAATGACCTGAAAACACAATTTGTCCTTAGCAAGGCAGCATGCTGTGCTGCAAAGCATCTGTAGAGTGAGAAAAAAATTAAGATATGGACTGCTGAACAGCACTGCATTGTGGAGGTGTGCTGTGATGCAGAACCATGGGCACAGACCTCTTGCAATAGGGGCAGATCCTCAATGGCTGATGAACTGCTTTGCAGTCCTTAGCTACACAGTGCAGAGCAGAGAGGGGCTGGTAACTTTTGCAGGAGGGCATGCCAGGTTTTATTCTCTTCCACATTCAAAATCAACCCCACTGGAAGAAAATCTGTGTGAATCTGAGGGATTTTGGCAAAATAACTTCTCATAGGTGACTAACCATAGAAAACTCCAGTCTAGCTTTTCCTTAATCTGAATATTTGGGGGAAAAAATATAAGCATGGAGTGAGTGCATATGCAGGAGTGCTGGGAGGCCTGAGAAGGCAGGAAGCCCCATCAAAGTCTTGGTGATGCACTGTGTAAGGGCACACAGCTGCTGTGTGTGGGTAGCCACCCAGTATCTGTGAGCTCTGGACAGAGGACCTGCCCCAGTGTGTTGCAACAGAAAGGAACTGAATTCACCACTAAAGTTTCAGGTCCGTGGAGGTTTATCTCTCTTCAATCCCACACCCACACGTCAGTATGTCTTTGATTATATGAGCAGGACATTCTGGTCATGTACTGAGAGATTTTAATTGGACTTGCAGCACTGGCACAGTTCCAGATTTCTCATGAAATTGGATTGCCAGACACTGGAAACAGCTACTTGAAGGTCTTGTTGAAGAGCTGATGGGCTAAACTTCCTCCTTGCTCTGATTGGAAGTGAAGGATCAGTTGCTATCCTCTTGATGAGCCAAAGCTAAACCACTAAGTTCCCAACTGTAGCAGGAAGCAGTATTGCAGGGCACATGGGAAGAATTGGAGAGTTGAGTGAAAATGCAGGGCTGGTGCATTGCCTGTGAAAAAGTGAAACAACAGAGGAGGTAAAAAGAGCCCTGGGTGACTGAGCCATGAGAGATTTCTCTGAGCAGAGCAGTTTTCTGTCAGGGCAGAGAAGATGCCAGTTCACTTCTTTGGAATTGTCTCTCCATCATCCTCCCTCACATCCTCGCTGTGACACAGAGCAGTGGGATGCCGTCAGACTTCTGCCACCTGCCAGCTCTCTGCTGCTCCTTAGTTCCCTGAGGAAGAGGCTGATAGTCAAGACAGGAGCAGGTGGGACTTTTCCTCACCCTAGGGTGAGCCCTGCGGATCTTGGCTGTAAGCAGATTTTGCTCATTGACTAAGGATGGATGGAGAAAGGTTAACTACTCGCTGAGAAGTCCTGGCTCCTCTCTGATTTCAAGAGGCAGAGACAAAGATCAGATTTAAATTTAAGCAGATTATTTAAAAAACTGCTCTCCAAACCCAAGCCAGAAACCTGGGAAAGCGATACTAAGCCTTATGTTACACAGAATGAGTTATTCTTTCCACTCACAAACATTAATTAAATGGCTAATAAGCAACAGTTTATTAAAGACAAGAAATTAATTAGACCAATAAATAAGTCAACAGTAACTAATTCCCAGACTATTATCATAACAACAGCAGTTTTCTGTCTTTTTCTCCAGAGAGGTGCCTCCTACCTCTCACGGCTCTGTGCCAGCCCCATGTCAGACTGCCACTTGTGTTGGCTGTCATGGCTCTGCTTCCCAGGCTGGGCTCTCAAAAGCGTTACTGACACTCTTGGCCGAGGACGAAAGCACCGTGAGCTTGAGGGGGAGAACGTGAGGACCAGCTTCCACATGAGGCCACCAGTCTTGTGCAGATGGACTGGGGGACCCAACCCTTCACAGCCCATCCTGACTTCAGACTGGTGCCGCCAAGGCTGAATTGACAAGCTAAGGGGCTCCAGAAGCTCAGGTGGAGCCCTGAGCACCAACTGCACTGCTTAGTTGATAACCCTTTCCTTGGCTGTGTCCTCCATGCTCCCACCTGCTCTCCCTCAGAGAAATCTGCCATAGACAGGCCACTAGCTGGGTGCAGGATGCTCCCTGTCACTTGGCCTCCAGGTCCAGGGTTGGGTCCTGACTTTGTGTTTAGCTGCAGACATGTAAGTAGAGAGAGAGAGAGTGACTTAAAAACGCACATGGGTGGCGTGTGTCATTAGGAAACTGCTTAGATTCAGACAAATCTGGGGGTTGTGAAACCTGAGTAAGTTTCCAGCTCAGATTCCAGCCAAAGCAACATTTGTCATGTAGAAGTGTTAACTACATCTACCCCGAATATACTGAATTTCCAGACATACGGAAATCATCAAAAGTGGAAGAATTTGCTCTGATGTGCATCACATTATTTCTCAAACACCTCATTTTCAAGGAGGACACTTTTCAGGAGAGTGAGAAAATTACAAGGGTTTCAAAGCACACACTTAATTTGTGGGAATCAGGGAAAGGTCTTATATTAGTCAAAGTCAACTCTCAATCAGTGGAAACTTGTATTCTGTGCACAAGGATAATCTGAATAGACAGAATGAAGTGTCTGTGGTCAATTATTCCCATTACAAGGAAATGCTTTTGGGTAAGGATAGTGAGAAATATTTAAATGAGCTTGCTTAATAGTCACTGGAGGCACAAATTCATCTTGCTGTCAAAAAATTCAATGGTACTGTACTCTGTGATGCTAACATGCAATACTGCAGTCTGACAGGCTTTTGTAGGTGTAGTCATATAAAATTTTCTCTCATCTATTCCCTCCTTCCGTCTGTGACCCAGTTTTCAGGTCTGGAGATGATGTTTCTGTAATTTAAGCTTCAAGAACTAGCTCTACCAAAACAGGCTAGAAGGGCACACACTTGATGTGTGAAGGCAGCTGTGTCCAGCTGTGTGGAAGAGAGAAGGCAGGAGGGAATGATAGTTACCTGGAGGTTAGTATCTTCTTAAACCACTGCTGCAACCCCCTGTGAATCCATAGTCCCATGCTGTTCCAGTCACTGGGGAAGGCACAGCTACTTGAAGCTTTGGGTTCTAATTCTGACAGTAACATGGGCTGACTGTGATGTGTGTTCAGCAATCATCTGTTGATCCACAAATTATTTGACAGGTTGAATGCATACCTTGCAATCTTCATTTTAAAATACATTCTAGAAGGGACTGACACGAGTGTTGTTGAAAAACCAAGCAATCATTTATGGGTAAGAATTGGGGGAAGGCCAACAGGGCAGATATCCAGGTGGGAGTCTGTTAAAGACCACCCAACCAGGATGAAGAAGCAGACCAAGTATTCTGTAAGCAGCTGGGAGAAGTCTTAGGATCCCCAGCCCTGGGATGAGGATGTTGTCTACCTGGACTTTGGTAAAGCCTTTCACACCATTTCCCACAGCATTTTCCTGGAGAAACTGGCTGCTCATGGCTTGGATGGGTGTACTCTTCACTGGACATAAAACTGATAAAACTGGATGGATGGATGGATGGATGGATGGATGGATGGATGGATGGATGGATGGATGGATGGATGGATGGATGGATGGATGGGCCCAGAGAGTGGTGGGGAATGGAGTTACATCCAGCTGGGGCTGGTCACTACTGGTGCTCCCCAGGGCTCTGAGCGATTTAGGCCAGCCCTGATCAATATCTTTATCAATGATCTGGGTGAGGGGATAGAGTGCATCCTCAGTCAGTTTGCAGGCAACACCAAGATTGGATTAAGCTAGCTAGTTAAGCTAGCTGTTGACTCAGGTTGGCTCCTATGTTGTTTATTTTGCCATACACAAGACCTGATTACTGTTCTCTCCTTTAAACAAAAATGCAGACTTGTACCCATGGGGAGCCAGGGAAGGAAGGATTGTATGTATGCATTTGAATGACTGCAAATGTGTTCAGATCTCTTCCCCAGTTGTATATTACCAATGGTGCTCTGCAGATGTAAATCAGTAGCTCCAATTACTCCAGCAGAGCTGAACTCGACTTTTTTTCCATGGGGAATTTGGCCAGTTGAGTGTATGGATAGAACAGTTCAGTGCTTGGCTTTATATTTTGAAGAGGGTTGTAGTTAAGACAGTTTTGCTAGGCAGGGAAAGAATTTTTCCCTGACCAGGACATTTCTGTAATATCTGTTATTTATTCAGAGCAGTCTGTTCTACTCCAAAAGCAATGGAGCTGCTCTTTTGAACTATCTATAATTTATTTTAGGCAGACAAGAAGCAGAACTATTGCAGGCAAAAAGAAACTGCCTAAACTGTCTGAGTAGCAAGTTGGATGGCAAGCTCCTCTCAAATCCCCAGGGACCTCCCTCCACCTCTTCGCTGCACATGCTGAATTTACTCATCAACCCATTCTTGCCAGTTTTGTAGGCCAAGGTGATCTGAGGAGGGTTTAGCACAAGAAGATAACTATTAAGGACTGAGGCGGGCTGAGCAAATTTGTTCTTCTTTTCCCTCAAAAACAGCATTTAGCAGATTTGAATGACAAGGTGCTACAAAAACCTGCTCCAGGTCAATTTAGTGAATGAAGTAGCATCAGCAAATGTCAAGTATCCAGAGGAGAATATATGACCTCAAACAAGCTTCTTTTGTATCTACTGTCCATTAGCTGGTCTCTCACTTTCTGATATTTTCTTGCATGCTAAAACAAGACCAGATATTTCTGCTAGCACAGCTCCTAATCACTGAGTGTTGGCCAGCGTCCTGGCAAAGCTGGGGACAGTCATAGCCTGTATTTGTTTAACCTCTGAGCTTATTGAAATTACTCCAGTTTCACAAAGCATTCAGGAGGACACAGGAATGAGTCTGTGTAGGGAAAGGTGAAGGAATAACCAGGAGTTATTCAGGAGATGTGAATGAAATGGATTGGTAAGCTCGAAAGGCCTTTTCTATCACTTCAGAATTTAGGATAAGATTAATCCACTTCCCAGGCACACTGGAAATCTGCATTACAAGAATACAAAAAGAAATACACATGACAATCTGTTAGTATGAGACTGAGTCAGACAGATGCAAGGGATGATACATGGTACTTACACCCTGATGGAAAGACACCACAGTCTCTGTGCTAGGTATGGTAGGAGAAGAGCCTACCAAAACCTGTGAGAGTCTGAATGAATGTCTGAATTACTGCATTTTACAAAAAGTGGCTACAGCATGGAACAGGCACGATTACATAACAAAAGAAACAAGTAACAAAGCAGTGGAATATCTGAGACCATACCTCATAAATGTCGAAAACAGAGTATTCCATAGTGGTACAGCAGAGAAAATTGCAGATGCTGATTGCAGTGGTATATTGATAACCTATCATAGTTTTTTGCCTGATGATCATCTGGACAGCCCCTGTGAGATACACCTTTGAAATTAATGTGATGATGCAGGCAAACTTGAAGTGGGAAGGCAGTGACTGAACTGTTGCAGAAAGGAAATAGACTTTATTGTCCACCAGCACAATGCCAGTGAGTAATGCCAGATTCCTGTCTGATAAATGTCTTCTGAAGGAAAAACTTTGGGGAAATATGAGAAAGTTTTGACTAGAATTACCCAGCAATCATTGAGGGTGAAAATTAATTTTGCTGAACAGATAGAATGCTATCTAAATACTAGGTCAAAACTAGTTTTGCTGAACACTTCTGCAGTCAGTGGAAAAGGTGAGCACCCCTAGAGGGTAAGTCCTGTATTTTAAGGAATTTACTAGCATAGACTAAATTGAAAACACTGAGTAATATAAGTAGTCTGTTTTGGTTTATGGATTGTTGTTGTGAAGGGTTCATGCTACTAGTGTAGCAGCTTGGTGATTGCTTTTCCTCCCAGTAAGTATCTACAGAATTTTTAGCAGGGATAGTCCCCACTGACAGCTGTGGTGGGCAGCTGGTGACCACGCACACTGACTCAGCAGGGATTCTGACCTTGCATTGCAGACACTTCCCTAAACAGCAACAGGAGCAAGCCCTACTGTGAAAAGAACAAGTACCTTGCTCCTCTGTCAGTGAGGGCATTCCTGTAAGGAACATCATCTCCAAAACATCAGAGCAGTCAGGAAGCAGCTAAGAGGAACATCCCTGAAGAGCACAAGGTGCTTGGACTTCAGCGAAGAAAATCTTCCAGAACTCAGTTTGTGCAGTGCTTTACCAGATCCAGACACTGCTTGGTTCTTCAGAGATGTTGGCTCCTCAGCCTCTGGGTAATCAATTATATGTTACAGTGATTCCTTCCTGTGTTCCTTCAGGTACTTTTCTCCAATCTTCTGTCAATTTAGGCATCTCAGCGCATCACAAGAAACACTTCCACTTCAGTGTTGTTATTTCTCTCCACAAAGAGAAACTTGGAATAATCTGGAAAGAAATGCTAAGAAATTTATCTATATAAATATTTTGAGGAGCTGACAGTAGCTCATTGTAAGAAAAGCAGAATAAAGCATGCAATGACTTGTCCCCTTGTTGATGGCAACTGAAGAACTAGAATTTCACTCCTTTAAAAAATATTTTAAAATTAAAATTTGTAAGTGGCAAATACTATATTTCTCATTATTAGAAAAGCCTTAGGAAGTCTTGGCCTGAGTCACCTGAGTGACCCTGAGAGGTGACCCTGAGAGCAGACCCCATGCAGCAGTGAATGCTGCAGGGGCAGAGAGCTGGACTAGTGCTTCCAGAGCCTACTCAGATCTGTTTGCCAGCAGCCCCCATTTCTCACATCTACTGGAGACCAAACGTTTAGTTTTCCAGGCCAAAACACCAGAGCAGGGTTATCAGGCAGATATTTGATTAACAATAAAAGGATCAAACAGATGTAGGTAGGTGGAAACGATCTGTGCTCTGCTGTACTCAGTCTGGAGTAAGCAGAGTAAGCAGGGGGTAAGTTGTGCCAGAAAGCCAGCACTTGAGGCTACCCTGTGTTTCTCGAAACATCACAACAGGTGCCATTAGTACTATGAATTACTATGTGGCACCTGCCAAAAAATACTCTTTTTCTAGAGTCCACCAGTGGAAGTGGTTTATCTGATCTATCCCATATTCATTCTCTATATGTATTCTTTTTCTGGCATCGGTAGTGTTAGCTGAGCAGGTTACCAGCCTCACATGCTCATCCTCCCTCTTCAGGACCTCCATCTCCCTGCAGCCAATACCCCAAAGACAGTCTCAGGGTAGAAGCAAAAAGTTATCTTACAAGCCATGCTCTCCTGGGCCCTGAGAACATTGCAGCTGTCACTAAAAGGTGCAGAGATCTCAGAAGTCCCATTCATATGCTGTTGTTATCCTGTGATCCATCTCTGTTGTTTGTATTTTCCTATGAGAAATAGTCTGGGCTTGACTTTGAGAATATGTACCTGGGCAAGGATGTGTAAGAAATACATATTCTGGGAAAAGTAAGTTCCCTAAAAGTAGAGCTGAAGACCAAGGGTGTCTGGCGTTTGCTTTTGCCAGCCCTGCATCTGCTGTTGGCAGATGTGCTGCTGCGTTCCAGAAATCATCACCACACGCTGATCAAAGTTCATTTGGTCATTAAAATCTCTATGTATCCTTCTATTTTCTGTGCAAGTTATATTTAAGTGTGCTGGTTATGGCTGGGATAGAGTTAAATTTCTCCACAGTATCTGGTATGGGGCTTTGTTTTGGATTTATGTTGGACACAGTGTTGATAACACAGGGATGTTTTTGTTATTGCTGAGCAGGGCTTACACAGAGCCAAGGCCTTTTCTGCTCCTCCCCCCACCCTACCAGCGAGTGGGCTGGGGATGTGCAAGGGGTTGGGAGGGGACACAGCCAGGACAATTGACTCCAGCTGACCAAAAGGATGTCCCAGGCCATGTGGTGTCATCCTCAGCAATAAAATTAGGGGGGAAGGTTGGCCAGGCAACAGCTGCAGAGTTGGTGGTGAAAAACTGTTTTCATTTGCATAGTCTTTTTTTGGATTTATTTCTCTTTGTTAGTTTCCTTTTCAATACATAATAGTAGNATGAGTTTTCTCACTTTTACCCTTCCAGTTCTCCTCCTGCTATCCCACTGGGTGGACAATGAGCAAGGGACTGTGCAGTGCTTAGCTAACAGCTGCGGTTAAACCACAACATCAAGCCATCTGATTCATACATTTTCTTTTACACTTTCATATCATTAATAATCTTGAAAATGTAGAAGAATATTAGTAGCAGGTGAGAGCTTCTTGGTAATGGTACTGAGATCAAATCATCCTGTAAATTAAAATATGTATTTTCCTTCCAATAGGTTATTCTTCACCACTGACATTAATTATGGTTTTTCTTAATTATCTTAGTGTCTCTCTGTTGCTGCCTTTTAATGCCCTGTTTCTCATTTTCCCTGCTTTCCCCATCACCTGACACAAATAAAGAATACATAGGCAATTATTGGGATTTTTAGGCAAATTTGGCAGCCTCTTTTATTTACTTTGATTCAGATGACAACCCTATCTGACAGTTTTTTCAGGAACAGTGTTTGTTAGCTGAATAAATGTAGGTTGGCAGCGCTAACAGAGAATTTCCATTTTGTCTAAACCCCCTGAAAATCTATTTCAGCTCAGTATTGAACACTATTTATCTGTACAAACCCACAGAGAATGAAAAACAACTGGAACCCAGAGCATTTCTCTGTAGGCTGTGTTTTTGCATGTGATCCGTCTAGGCAGCTCTCTGCCAGCTGTGGTCATGGATGGGCCCATGTCCCATATTCCCCATGGGGTTTGACCACAGGCACAGCCTAGGGTTAGCAGGGACCAGGGAGGGCTCTGGGTACACACTTTGGATGTGGCCATCGTGGGTGGTGGTATGAGAGGTCAGCTGCTGGACACGAGCTATGCTGCACCAGCTGGCCCCTGGGACACAGCTTGGTCCCTGGGCATCTAGGTTCTTAGCAGAGGGAGAGCTGCCCAAGGCTGGACACGTTTTGTAACGTCCTGGTCAGGGTCAGACCCTGGTAAGAAAGAGAGAGTGCAGGGTAAAATGTTGTTAAGGGCTGTGTCTGTCCTTTCACTGGCCTCTGTACATACGGCTCAGTGATTTTAGTGGGTAGCAATGAGGTAAAAAGGATGGACCCACTTTGCAATTGTCATCCATAATTTCTTAGAGACCTGCCCTGATGCAACCCACGCAAGTCTGAGACAGGACCAAGCCCCAGCTCTGCACTTGAGATTTGTGGCGGATGTTTCTCCCCTGAGGCTGCCCACACACTTTTCACTGCACAAAGCATGGCCCTGTAGTTCTGCAGGAACATCTCTAGTGAACTCGCTGCCCTGTGACAGGGGATGAAGATCCTTATGCAGATTGGATTAGACTGAAATGTCAAATGCTCATAGGTGTCCTCACTTTCCACAGTGGGGAAGCAGGCAGATGAGGCTTTCTGATGTTTGTGCTATGAAAGCAGAAAGATGCTCAACAAAATGGCTGTGAGGTGCAGATGCTTCACAGTTACAGCATGTCCAAAAGTGAACCTGGTTTCACAGGACAGATGCAGATCTTTTCACAAAGAAGTCCTAAAGAATGACTGAATACACACATGAGACTGAAGGAAATATACGTGAGCTGCTCTTCCTAAATGCCATGTTCTGAAGATAAATTCCAGGTACCTTGAGGACAGCCATTTCCAGTGGCTGCATTATATGACCCTGCACCACAGCATCCCCTCAGAAACAGCTGGTGAATTGAACTCCAAGAGTTCAGGATCATTTTGGCAGTCTTCAGCATAGGTCTTGTGGGAGAGATTGAATTTCCACCCAAACTGCTTGCTACAGCACCAGTGGAACACTTGATGACTGCACAGCTGACCCAGGATGGGTAAAACACCACAGCAGGAAGGATGCTAAATTAGTGCAAAAGGGCCTCATTCTATACTCACATTGGCATAAATCAGGAGTCATTGGTGCAAATGAGGTTACTCCACAACAAATCATGTAGGGACATGACCAACACTGCCCCTGATTGCATTTTTTTAAGTAGGATAAGAAGATGGTGTGCTGGGTGCCAATTGCATTGCAAGTTTGTTTGCTGTAGGAGCAGACATCTGTGGAAGAGCCCTTGACACTTCTAAGCCTATGCATGAATCACTGCACACATCATGGATCAGCAGGAGAAAAAGCCCAAACAGGGCCTATTTCCCTCTGCAAGGTGTCAAGTCACATTTTCATTTTTAAATATTTCTCAGGTTCTCCAAGGTGAGGGGAAAAAAAAGCAAACCCTAGGAGTATTTCCTAAGCCTGATTAGTTTCATGTCTGTAGGTGACATCCACCTGCAAACCACCAGAAGATGCCTCTTGGACTTAGAGGCTGTGGAATGATGGACCGAGGCAGGGCAGAATTTCCAATTGCTGATTGCCATCCCCTCTAACTATGCATTTATCTGTCAAGGCTTTTTGACAAATTACAGGCAAGCATGTGTCCTGTCCAATCAACTGCAGAATGGCAAGTATCATGATTCATCCCAATGAAGGGTTGCTCTCAGTCCTGAGACCAAGCTGTACCTTGGCCTGACATTGGATTTGTGCTCTAAGTATTGACCAGATTGTCTTTTTTAATAGGGTCTTACTATAAAGAAGTGCATGGGAATTGAAGGGAGAAAAGCCATACACTTATTTTCATAACCCCTCCTTATCCAGATATAGAAGATCCCTCATAAAAGAAAGATAAGAAAAATAATAATTTTCTTCTACAAAGGGCATGGCAATGACTAGATGGCTTTAACCACATAGAAGTCCCTTTAAAAGGATCATATTACAGTCATTTATATGAAAAGGTTAACAATACTTTTATGTCCTCTGATCCTCAGAAGCCTCCATCATGGATTCTCATGCTATAATAACACACAAAACCTTGTTATACTTGAAAATATTATTTGGCACAGCTGTACTCCCATTCAAACAGGTTTTTAAAGCTGTGTATTAGAAACACCAGTGTCTTTTCTCAAACACAAACATCAAGGGCAAAATTGTGGACTGAATCGACTTCTACTCTCCTGCTACTTGGTCATGCCTTGTTTTGATGCAAACCCAGAAAAGTCCAAAGCATGAAGAGTGTAAGAATTAAGTGGGATCAGACTTCATATGGTTGTGTTTTCTGAGTCCATCTGGCTAGCAGCATGTATCAGGAGAGCAAGACAGCTGCTCTAAGTAAAGTTGATGAATGTGGCTTAAACCCACCAAGAGTTTAGCAACTGATGATATCAGCCCAGGGAGACATTACACATGCCCTGGTAAAAAACTTCATGTAATCACCTGAAATATCTTCCATGCACTGACTTCTAGAATTGGATCTTTTATATAATATCTTACGGTTTTGTCCAGGCCATCTGGAATACAAGCTGCCAAAAGCTGTGAGAAGTTTGCTGCTGGCTTGCTTCAGTACACAGAGTTGTGGGGATTTTAAAAAGACAAGAGAAATGCAAATAACAAGGTGTCAAAAAATTGGAAGAGAATTTCACTAAAACTTCACCCTGAAAACAGGTGGTCCTTTTTTTTCCAAAATTTTAACAGACTGAAGTACACACATTGGAGCAAGAGATTGTCTCGTAATTTCTTTTCCTTGTAAGCAGAATTGTGTTTCTTTAAGATACATCATCATCCTTCTATACCATAAGCTTCTGAAGCACAAAATACTTAAATATTTTCTGCAGAACACAAAAGTGCAATTCAGTGAAGGGAGAAAGCTCATCCTTCCCTGAACCGACTGGGATAACTTGTGCTCTTCAATTTAGGTGTCCTCAGAAATGTTTCACTGAATTCTGGCCACAGTCCCCTCCTCCACAAAGCTGTTGTTTTTGCCTTTCTCTTCTGAGCTGAACCTCACAAAGGCAAGAGGCCAGATGGTAAGCACCTGACACAGAGTGAAAAGTCATTATTACCAGTTGTGTAGCACAGCTTTGTATCTGCTTATCTGGAGCTGGCAACAGAACAGAGTTGGCTCAGATTGGGACCGGCTGCGTTGGGACCTGACTGAAACTGCAGGTCTGCATTTGGAAGCTGAAGCTTGAGGGAATTCGGGATATGAAACCTTGCGTCCATAGGTGTTGACACCGCTGAAGAGGTGTTAAAAGGCAAAGTGGATAGCACAGCCTGTTAATCTGTGATATGTGAAAAACTAGAGATTTTGTCTCTGTTTACTCTTCGTTGTTGTTGTCATCAGTTGTTTTGTTTTGTTTTCTGCTCAGATCAAAATTTGTTTGCCCTATGCTTTGTGAATGACTCTGATGGCTGGAACAAAACAAAACCAAAACAGAATTTATAACAAATAATACTCCATGAAATAAAACCTGATTCAGACAGAATTAAATCTTTATTAGTTCATTTAAGACAGTCATTTGTTTTACCCTTGTTGACATACACTTAACCGTAATTATTAACGTAATTATTAACCGTAATCATTAACTCTATTGAGGGAGACATCTTTGTTAACAACTTGCATTTCCTCTGTTTCACTTCAGTTTGAAATGCCAGGTGCTTGTGGTTGGCATGATGAAATAGATTGTTTCATTTTCAGATGCATTCGGAGTTGCACCTTCAAAGCCTTTTCTAACAGGAGATGCAAAGTGGCATATTGTCAGGGCTAAATCAGATGCCGATATTACATATTTGGGGGCCTTTTCTTTGCCGTGGATTTAGCCAATGAAGCTTTTACTTGCTCTTACCAGAGCTAGTCCTGGGAGCAATTTTGCTGCTCTGGGTTTGGTTCCTGGAAAAGCTGCTTGTTGGAATGCTTTCTGTTACAGAACTGGTGAATATTTGTAGGTAAGATACAGCAAGCACGTTGGCAGTCACTGTGTCATTGCTTTCTTCTAGGCAAGGGAACAGGAACACATCAAATCTTCTGGGACATGATAGGAAGCAGACAATGCTCAGACTCTTTCCCCACCTGGGTTGCATACAGGAGCAGTCATCTGCTCACAGGCAACTCACTGTGGGACTGGGACCACAGTCTGACTAAACATGAAAAAGAAAAACCATGGGAGCTGCAAGACAGGCAAGCAGTGCTGATTCACCCCCGAGAACTTAAAAGATTTCAAATAATCAAAGCCAGCTTCACCTTGAAATTTTTTCATATTACTAAGGTAAAAACAAGCAACAGAGGCAAAAAAGAGACTGTGTCTCATCTGAACAACATAAGGAAGCACAGATGACACATTTTTGCCCATTTGTAGGTGACATAAGTGAACTCTGTACAACATCAAAACAGTTTTCTTCTCTGTTTATGAGCAAAGTCTCAATTTGCATTATTGTCACATACAGAGATGTGTTGACTTTCTCATGGGTAAAAGCTCTGATGCTTCCCACAAAAAGAGCTAATGTGGGGGGTTCGTTTGACATACATATGCACTTTGTGATTTTGCAATTGGTAGCAAAGACTGCATGAGGGTAACAAGAACAGGTAAGAATTTTGAGAATGGATGCAAGAAGACTGTCAAGAGCTCAGTGATCTGGGCAGAAAGCAAAAGTAAAACTCCACAAATCAGAGAAACATAATTTCTTAACACAGTGCTCTCCAACTTCCATTAGGAAATTTCTCTATTCACCTCAGGAACACTTCTACAAACAGGTAAATCTGTATAAATATAGGATCTTATTCCATGCTGTGTATAATCTGAGCTAAATTGCCTAGTTTGATCATAATTGCTGTGCCAACAAGTACCAGAGGAAGCTGGACTGGACATCACGGATGGCTCTTTGAGGCATTTAGTGCTTATTTGGCAAGGCTTACTTCTGCTCTAATGGGTGCACTAGGGACCCATTCCAGAGAAGAGACAAAATCAATTTGCTTTCACAGAATTTTCAGCACTTTCCTAGGGTTAGAGCTGTGTTAATTCATGATGTTTCTGATACTGAAGGAATTTACAATGCATTCCAACAATGTCAACAGACACTTATGTTAGTTATTAATTCAATGGACTCATATAGTTTGGAATCTCACTGTATCTGTGAATACATGAGTGGGATTTTAAGATATAATATCTGATGGCTCCTGTCAAAAACTAAATTGCAACCTTGAAGGAAAGATTATGAAGCATCATCCAAAAAGTTATAGGTGTATTTTTATAGTAGTGACTATTGGACAGATTTTTGACATATGGTCTGATCTGTCATTCTTCTGAACTTGCTCACTGATTTGGCAAAATGTGCAAACCTGTCTTCAAGAGATTAAGGTGAGAAGGCAGGAAATCTGTGACAAAACCAGAGAAGTTACCAAGAACAGAAAAGAGGAACAGTTCCTCTTAGCAAAAAAAGAATCTGTTCCAAAGATAAATGTTTTAGATCTTCTGAAAAATTCAGAGGACCTTCAACTCTAATTACCTTCAGCAAGACTTAAGCACTTGTAACACTCAGGAGAACTATGCTGGTCCTTGAAGGGCTGCATATTTGCATTTTCAATCCTATTAACTTCGCTGGTATCTGTTGGTTGCACACCACATTTTATATGCTGCATATGTCTATCTGACCTGCTGTCAACATCTGTTCTTCCAATGGTACAAGTGTGCCTAACTACAAAATATCAAACTAGGAATATCTTATTGCCACATTTTATTTTTGTCTTGTTTCTTGAAAGTATGTCTTCTTGGAGATCAGATACTGCAAAAAGAAAATAGATGGTTTCCTTTTAGTAGTTAATAGCAGCTGAGATCTGGGAAATTTGGGACAGAGAAGCAGCTTTTTCCACCTTGTCTTCTGTATTTGCTGCCTGGAGAAGTGTGGGGCTCCCTGCAATAGAAATCTTCATGATGCAACCGAGCTAAGTCTGGAAATGAGGCCATACTAGTACATTGTGGAGGGAAAAGGCTCCACTTCTACATTTATCAAGTCCTTCTGTTTCTCTGCTAAGAAAACAAATAAGAAGCAATGTCAAAAAGAGGATGGGGAAGAACAATACCAATGTAAGCATTATGTCATACTGATTTTCAGTCTGATTCAAAGTTAAAAGTTCACACTGTCAGGCAGTCTAAGAGGGTCTGTAAATACAAGAGCAGATTTAAAGAGCTTCAGGCTTCCCAGCTTGAAGGCTGTTCACAAAAATTGAAGATGGTGCCAAGCTAGTGATTAACGGAAATATTAAATACATGAAAGGATTTTGTATTTATATTCTGAACAACATTACACTACCAATAAGTTGTTTTGTTATAATGTTCTCCAATTATCCTGAGCTATTGATGCAAATACATTTTGATCAGTTGAATCAGTAAGAGAATTTCATTATTGCAGCTTCTTGTTCAGTTCTGGAGAGCTGGGGAACAATGAGTTCTTGATTATCCCCTATGTAAGTGTTGACAAACTTTACTCATATTGACTAATGTGCTCCTGGAAGAAAGTGAGATTTTGCAGGGATGGTGGTGGGCCACTGCAGAATGGAATGGAATGGAATGGAATGGAATGGAATGGAATGGAATGGAATGGAATGGAATGGAATGGAATGGAATGGAATGGAATAGCTCACTGTAGGTCTCTGATTTCTGAACATTACAGTGTTGGTCGATTTCAGGGAGTACTCTGCCACCTTTCTTTAATCATAAGTTGTGTCTGCAACACCTTGGAATGGGTCTGTGCAGAAGCATTAATGCTGAGCTGCGGGAACCCATGTTTCTCCCATTTCAAGGCAGTTTCCCTCAGACTAGATCCAGTCTGGCCCCAAGGATGAACACCCATAAGAGACATTGGTGAATTAATGAGAAATATCTCCTGGTTCTTTTTCATCCAGAAGGAAGCTTGTTTGTACAGTTGAAAGCCTTTCTATAAGGTGACCCAAACACAGTGAAGGGGAACTACTGACTCAGGTTTAAGTAGTACTCCTGAGTTGATCTGAAATGCCACTGCCAGTGAAATAGCATCACAATTCTCTTGCAGCTGAAAGTAAGTATTCTTATGATTTTGAGGGGCTTCTTCCAAAGACAGCTACATTTAATGCCCTAGATATTTTTCCTCACTCTTTCTCTCACTCTTTTTCCCACTGCAATTGCTTGTGGCACCAGGCATTCTGGGGTTTTTTTCTATATTCATCTAACAGCACAAATCCTGCATCCTAATCAGTGAGCTCAGCTATGGTCAAAAGCTGAAGAAAGGAAGACATGACAGCTGGTTATTAGATTTCATAAACACCATTCTTTTAATGTTTCAGAGAGCACAAAAGAACTGGTCAACATTTTTTACTTACAAATACTTTTTGATGGAAAAATCGAGAGACACCGAGAGATGAATCAGTGCTGTAGGAAATTGTAGACAATCAGCTGGCTGTCTGCAACCATGGCTGGTGGTAAAAACTATGAACTTCAAAAGAATACAGGTGCTTGAAATAAAAGCTAAAAAAGTAAAGCATTTTTCTTTGGGCACAATGTCTGACAGTAACCAAACAACTCCAGTTTAGAGCTTGTATTTTAAAGCAAGATGGCAGGAAAACCACAAAGAGGAAAGCAGAGAGCTAGAGATGATGACAGTGTTGCAGATCAGACTCAAAAGAACTTGGCTTTTAGACCATTCTCTTATCACCACAGCCATGAAAGCTTACAGGAGCTGATCAACAGCTTCTGCCTCAGAGATATTATCTGCAGGGGAAAAAACACCCACAATTTCTTCTAAATATTATACTTCAACATTTTTTTAGAAGCCAACATTATTTTTCCCATATTTAAATTCTTGTTTCTCTTCTCCCCCCTGAAATTTCATATTAAAAACATAATTCATATTTTCCAGGAAGTTTTATCCAGTCTCAGGTATGTTTGGATAATTTGCAAGTAATTCTGGCATGATTAACCCAGTGAATGCAGAGATCATTATCCAGAAAGAAACAGCATGTTAGATTTTAGATTTTTTTTAAAGAATTGATTTTCAGAAGCTTATCCAGTCAGGAAGAAAAATCAAATAAAATATGGTAGATTTTACTTTCTAGTTCTGTGTTAGTCTTTCAACTTCTTTCAACTCCATAGGATCTGAGTTAAATCTGTGTGTGAAAGCTGGCTTTTACATCTTGCTCTTTGTTTTTAATGAAACATTTACAATCATGTTAATTTTCCATTCATTTTTTATTATCCCCACTGCAGGACTGAACACATGTGCAGAAGTGCAAAGAACCCTTTAGAACATGTACCTGGAGAGTCTTCCCTTGCTGCAGGAAGATATCACAGTAAGGGACGAGAGCAGGGAGACCACTGACAAGTCAGTGCAGCTCATTGTACACAGAGAGCACACCACAAAGCTCACCACAAGACAGAAACTATTGTGGGTTTCCAACAACTCTGCACTGAAGTGACATTTCTAGCTCTTCTTGCTACAAACATGACTCTGGTCACCCTTCACCATTTTGACTCTCTTTAGTACACACTGAAGATGGCCCCAAAAAGAATTTGTTATCCTGAGTCTGCTCTCAGCTGTGAGAGTCAGTCAGCCAGCAAAATGTTTGGAAGTAGTAGGCTGGAAGAATAGGGCCCTACTTATGTCCTTAATTGGAAGAAAGAGTGACTGGTCCACTCTTGTATCATTATGAGATGGTTGTTGGCTCCTCTGGAGGTGATTGTCCCCAGCCTCCCAATCTGGCACTGTGGGCTTTCCCTCAGTCCCAGGGAGAAGGTGGGAGGTGGGAAGGTGGGACACGATGGATGAGTCCTTGTGAGCAAGTCATTTACTGACCTCCCCACCTCCAAGAAGTGTGATGTCCTAGACGTGAAAAATACTAATTTAATTTGATAGCATAGAGCTGTTGTAACAATTTCTTCAGTGGTGGGAGGGCGCGTGGTGTGGAGCCAGTGCCTGCAGTTTGGTGAATTGAGTGGGTGAAGGAGGAGGGTTTCTGCACAACTGCCCATTGGAGCGTGGCTGGCTCCAGCCCCCCCTTTGCCTGGATGTGCAGAAGGCCACCTCACCAGTCAGTCCCTAGGAATAGCATCAGCCTGGACACGCACCTTCGTGCCCTCACATGTGGGCTCAAGCAGCAAAAGCAGAAGGACACCATTGCCATCCCAGTCCTCAGGCTTTAGCAGGGGTCAGGGGCAGTCCTTGAGCCCAGAAAGGGTTCTGGACACAGGGACCACTCCATGACACTGTGGGTTCAAAATCTGCAATACATTACTTGTGAAATGACACAAACCATGTTCCTCTGGCAGTGAGGCTTACCCTCACAGAGGTGGCCTGGTGTGCAGCTGCAACAGTGTCCTGCCCTAGCACAGCCTGTGAGAGCTAATAGCTAAAAGGATAGTCCCTGGGACCAGGTTGCACATCCTTCCAAAGCTGTCCCTTACAGTCCATTAGAGGGCAAGGGCTCTGAATTATTCCCTGCATCTTGCAAGGCACTTAGTGCAAAAGAAATGTTGGTGAAATATGAACGGAGCTGTTGTCAGTGAGAGGCCACACAGTGCTGAGCAGAGCCCTGAGCCAAGGATCCTAAGCTGAACATTCCAGTGAGAAGTGCTCAGCAGAGTGTTTCTGAGGAAACCAGTGTCTCCCACTGTGACAATGCCTCTGAGGTATTCCTGAATTTATTCAGCAAGCATATATTTCTGTGTGTATTCGCCAGAGATGCTGCAAGCACAACATAACCTCAGCTGCCCATATATTTTATCATATTATTCAAAAGCAGGAATGCATGCAAATGCTCTCTAACAGTTAGATAGGAATAACTTTGAGACACAATTAAATTCTAGAGAGAAAAGGGATTCCCTGGAAGAGGTTGATGATGACTATATAACTAGGGAGGATTTTAACCCCAGCTAAATTTTCACAGGTACAATTTGCTTCCAAAGAGACTGACAGATCTGCTGTCCTATGTGCTGTGAAGTCCAACCTCACTCCCCTTCTGCAGTAGGAGCCACTTAATCCCACCCTCTCTCTCCCAGGCATTAAATCCTGAAAAGTACCAGTGAATTTATTGGTTTGAGGCCACAGAAGCCTTGGTGCTCCCCAAGCACATCAGCTGCTC
>VZSE01009483.1:950835-980038 GCA_013398275.1 Promerops cafer | reverse complement strand
TTTTTTTTTTTTTCCACATTTTTCAAATGTGCAGTTTAGAAAATATCTGTAACTCAGGGTGATAGGAATGGGAAGAGCTGACTATTAAGTACCTGGTTATTCCTAGCTGGATATTTCTCCATTGCTGATGCAGGTGGGAAATTGGAGCTTCTGTGACTCATCAATTTTCCTGCTCATGGTGTCAGGTATGAGTGTCACTCTATATTCAGAGATATCCTTAGCAAGGATGATAAAAAAAAACATGAAGCACAAAAACAAGTCAAGCAAGAGGAAAGTCCTAAACCACTGAAGTGCAGGAGAGGAGCTGTAAACAAAAATAAAAATTAACACTCAACTTTCTGGAAGGAATTACTCTAGAGTTGATTTAGTGATAGCACTGACTTAGTGACACCACTGGAAACTGGGAATTCAAGCTGAGCTTTTCAAGAGACCAAAGTCTGTTAGAATTAGAAATGTTATTAAAATGTAAGGGGATTTTGGAAAATAATACACATAGGCTCTTTTTAAATCCCAGCCATCATGCACAAGTTAGATTCATTTCAAGGGCAAGATTTGTGCCAAGTATAGTCAGAGAAAGTCTATTAGAAATGAATACCTTTAAACCAAGGCAGTTGTCCACTGAGGTATGTAGGTACCACCAGATCTGCACTGGTTATGTGAGCATTATTCCAGTCTGTGCACCAGTTTCAAAGGTGTATCCCTTACTCATTCCTTAAAATACTTTATTAAAGTGATACAAAAATGAAGAAGAAAAATCTATGTGCCTGGGTGGGAAATATACCAAGAAAGAACATCTGGGATTTTTTTCTGCATTTGTGAGGTATCTAGCCCATAAGGAACTGTCCTAGCCCAAGATTAAGAATTTGAGAGTTGTCAACAATGCATAAAGTACAGATTAAGATTTTAGAAGCCTATTTGTTAATTCAATTTTGCCTAGAGTCCTGTTTCCAAAACTTTTACCAAGCCTTTTTCTCAAAAATTCTGCAGGGCACAAAAGGCCAGCAGACTTGAGGAGATGCTGCAGGTAGTTAATTAGCAACAACTCCAATAAAAATCACTAGTGAGACATGATTCCTTCTTGATCACACCAGCAGTCCAAGGGCTTCAACCTTCTAAAAACTGTTATCAGCAGATGAAGAGGAAGAAAGCAGTGTGAGATCTGGGAAGAAAAGAAAATGTGACCCATGACAGATATCTTACACACTCCACAAGTAGGCTGTGTTTATGTCTCTGTTTTGCCCTGCTGACACATCTGACATATGAAAATACACCTGTACAGACAGTTCAAACAACAGAGCAGCAGCAAGAGCCTCAAGAAGTCTGCAGCAATGAGTTTCTTGCTTTCTTGGACTCAGCAATGTGATAATGGGTGACTACACTGATTTGGTGTAAACTCTGTGTAAGCCTGCAATGCCTACCACATCTAGGAGTGTCAGACACATTCCCAGCACCATAAGCACCCCTCCATACTGGAGGCTGCTTTTGATCTGTGCAGCAACATCTGCATCTTTACACAACTGCTCCTTCACACACCTCTTGTATGATCTGTTTACACCCAGCACCAAATGGCAGGGAATTCAGGTGGAAATATAAAAGTAATTCAGGTCAGAAGGTCATTAAACACTGACTGACAATGCAGTGCCATATGTCTTACAGCATGTAGCACCACTGCTGAAGCTGCAGGAAGTCTGTTAGCTAAGCTAGAGAAGGCACCAGTGAAAATTTTCTCTTTTAATATCTTTAGATATTTTCTTTAAAACACTTTTTATGAGGATTACAATATAATCTTCTCTTCTGCCTGTTCCATATAGCCATTTTTTATAAAAGAAAAAACTGTAGGTTTGCAAAACCTCTGCAGCCCAAGGGTAAGATAGTTAGCTGACTGTATTGGATAATTCAATTTCATTAGCAGCTTTTTCATACACAGTGAAAACCAGGAGACTGCATACTTCTGCATGCCCATCGCTCCACTGTGTATGGTGTTTTGTGAATTGCCACCTCTCCAGCCTGTCAAGGTCTCTCTGGATGGCATCCCCTCCCTCCAGCGTGTCAATCAGACTACACAGCTTGGTGTCACTGGCAAACTTGCTGAGGGTGCACTCAATGCCATTGTCTGTGTCTCTGACAAAGTTGTTAAACAGCACCAATCACAACACCAGTCCCCAGGGAATGCCATTCACGCTGCTCGACACTTGGACATTGAGTTGTTGACTGCAGCTATTTCAGTGCTCAGTTAATTCCTATCCACCAACTGGTCCATCTGTCAAATCCATGTCTCTGCAGATTAGAGACAAGAATATTGTGCAGGACATTGTCAAACGCCAAGCACGAGATTATGTCTGTTGCTCTTCCCTCATCCACCAATGCTACAATCCCATTGTGAAGGCCACCAAATTTGTCAGGTACCCTGCTCTTAATAAAACCGCGTTGACTGTCACCAATCACAGAGTATAAATATCATATAGGTATATATCATATAGGTAATTATTGTATAGCTATACTTCCTCTTTTCTGCTGCCTTTCTCCCTCTCTCATTGCTCTACGTGTTCTGGGTATAATCAAGGTAGAATGATTACAGGAACATAAGTGCATTAGGACATGCAGTCAGCTGGAGTTGTTTTTCCATGCTCTTTTATGAATAGCAGCTGAGCAGTCAATATAAGTGAATATAAATCCTTGCTACAGTTCACTGCTCTCTGTATGAGTTGTGTGAAACTTACACTCTCAGTGCAGTTATGTGACTGAGGCTTTTTGCACCTCCTGTCCCTTTTTCAAGTGATGGACTGGCAAGCAAAGGCAGTGACATATATTAGGGTGGCTACGACATGGGTACCTGCGTGATGTATTGAAGTGCTGTAGAGCAGCTAATGTTACACTGCTCCTTGTACTACACAGCAGCTTTGCAATGACTTCCCTAGATCACAGAAGAGTGCAAGACAGCTCTCCTCTTCCAGTTATATAATTAGATCCATTCCTCATCTGTCACACCGGCAGCAGACACTCGTCCATCTGTGACAATACTCTGCCTGCATCTCCACCAGGAGCACTGACACATCTGCATGTTGCCATGTGCCCTGGGAGCAGGAGCTCAGACCTCTGGCTTAGGGCTACATCACTTTGGCTCCTATCAACTCATCATCAGAGATGCTGTCCCTGATTCTGACAGCAACAAGGGGCAGAGACAGCAAGTATAAAGCTGGATGGAAGCATCTTCTTCTCTGGATATCTTGTTCCTCTTCCTACATCTTTTGTGCCTTGCCATCTCTTTTAGTGTGCTTTTCTTACACTGGATGCTCCCTAGGGGCATGAATCTGTCATTATTATTTAGCTTTCCTTGTGCCATCTAGAGCTGTAATAAATCCTGAAGAAGGTCACTGTAATCAGCACATTGCAGTACAAGCATCACAGAGAAATAGAGTCTGCCCCAATAGGGAGGAAACATTCCTGAGCCTCAGAGACAAGAACCCATGTTCTTGTCATGCACCAAAATCTTAATTTATTTCTAGTAGCAGTCCTGTCAGCTCCTGAGTCCAATGCATTGGATTATCAGAAGTTATGTTTCACTTTACTCTTTCTTAGCAATCCTCTGCCATGACACAGGGCACTGCATCCTGTAGCAGGTATGTTTTATCTGAACTTATGGCTAGATTCAAAAAATGAAATGAAGGTATTTTTCAGTTTTTGTATATATTCCTGCCCATGTGGGATGAAAAGCAGAACTGTAACCAATGTTCAAAGGCAGATAAGAAACAAAAATTAGATCCCCACACATCAGTTAAAATGCTTAATTTCTGTCACAGATTGTTTATTTATGGGTTTTATTTATGCTTTATAGCTGTATCTGAAACCCTTGTGACATTAGTGAAGGCACAGCAAGTCTCCAGATTGTGGCCATGAACCTGGTCCCTGAAGCTGCCTGGTTGAAAACACATCTGAGGGTGGTGGGGAGGCTGAGGACAGCAGTTTCCCTTACCTGCACACAGAGCTGCAGAGCAGGGCCTTGCTTTGCTTGGTGTCAGCTGGAGCCGGCTGAGATGAGCGCCAGGGGTTCCCATAAAGTTCCATCATAAAAGGGCCTTAAGATTTTGTAGGTTCTTCCAGCAGAAGATGCTGCAGCTGTGAGTGGCAGCAATCACTGCTTGCAAAAGGGGAGCTGGGGACATGTGACACCTCCATCCTCATGTCCTCCAGCACCACCACTTCCCTTAGGTGACCTGAACTATCCTCAGTGCTCACTTCAGAAATAGCAGCCTCTGCTGCTCTTGATATTATTTCAGTCATCTCTATTCATACAAAATGAGCATCAAGCATTTTTCAGCTGCACTCTCTGGCAGGTCTCTAAAATCATTTGAGCAAGGTATTTCCACCAAAAGCAAGGAGGGAGATCCCAGGTTATCAGGCCTTTGTGCAGGCAGAAGGAAGATGGATGTACTGCTGAACTCCTGTGGGTTGCATTCAGCCACATCGGCTGGAGAAGCTGAGCCACATCTGATTTAGATGAGGTTTTCCTATCTGATATGTGTCATAGAAATCATATCTTCAGCCTTGCCACCAGAGACAAAACAAATAGTATCAAACTACATCAAATGTCTCCAGAAAGGGTGGTTCTTATGGAAGAAACTGCATATTTTTTCCCCCTGTGATATGACCGAGGACCTCATTTTCTCATAGTAAGATCTTCACATGCTGGACTTGTAAATAAAAAGGTTGTTAAGGTTCTCAGCCCCCCGCCCCATCTCTTCTCTTGGCGAGGTGAGCACTGCTCTCTTGAGGGGAGAAGAACCAACGGAGAAGGAGGTCAGCTCTGAGTTCAGACCAGGCTGTTGAGTGGCTCTTACAGTTCAGTCAAAAGCCAGAGACTGCAAAACCTCTCTGTCCTCTGACCAATTGTCCTGATGAAAAAAGGGTGTCTCCTTATGCCCAGGCTGAAACTCTTACATCTCAACTTTTATGCCTTTTGTGTCTTTCTTCCTGCCCAGTCCCATTTTGAAGGCATCCTCAGTGACTTTCTTACAGGCACTTTGGGCTGCTGCTAGGCCACCTAAAGCCATCTTTGTTCCAGTTAAACAAGTCCACTTCCCTTGTGGCAGTTCTCCAACATCTCCTCGCAGGACGCAAGCTCCAGCCCCAGCATCCACCCTGAGCTCACTCCGGTTTATCGGTGTCCTCTTTCTCGTGGGAGGGCACAAAACTGCAATGTCTAGGTATTGTGTAAGGAGCGCCAAGAAGGGAACTGAAAACTGCCCCTGATCTCTATCTCTGTTTCTGTTCATTCAGCCACGGGCTATTGTTGCTGTCAGGACTTACTGCTGGCCCGTGTTCCATTTGCTGCCCAGCCAAACCATCCATCTTGTTGCACAGGTTCCCACCATCCCAGATGTAGGATTTTACATTTGTCCTTGTAAATCTTCATGAGGTCTCTGTCAGCCTGCTCCTGCAGCCAGACAAGGTCTCTGCACCTGAATGGCAGCCCTGCCGGTGAGCCTAACAAGTGTCTCCCCAGTTTGAGGTCATCTGGAAAACTAAGGAGCCAGCCTCCTGTCACCTCCTGCTGTGCTGTGGGGAGCACAGAGACCCTGCTGTTAGTTGTTCTGCGCATCTGATTCCAATGTTGGTGCAAGCAGCTGTCATTAATAGCGGCTCATTACCTTATGTTAAGGAGTGTGTGTTTGCAACAAAATAGAAACCTTTGAACCTTTGCTGTGATGTAGGAGAGGACTTCACAGATATTAAAAGAGGTGGGGACATCCCCACCACGCCCTAGAAGTTTGCAACAAGCCATTGCTTAGTGCCAGGATTTCAACAAACTTTGCCAAAACCACACACCTGTGAGGTTCTGGCAAAGTTTGTTCTTTTGTCTTTTGACAAAAGTAATTATTCTGAGTACTCCTGTTTTACATGGCCCATGTTTTCCCCCTGCTGCCTGGCAGGAATCCCCTGGACACAGGGCAGTATTGCAGAGGCCTCATCACTTCCCCCACGTCCTCTTCCCTGTGAATGAGGTAACCTCATCCATCTGGTGTCCTGTGCTCCACAGGACAAAGGGCGCTGCTGTTTGAAGAGAGGATCACAAGAAGTCAGGACAGTTTAGGAACATGGTGGCATTGAGACAAGGATTTGAGGGAAGAGGTGTGGACATGACTGGTTGATGCAGGGAAAGGCTGAGGACGTGATTCTACCATCCTTTTCACAACCAGGCACAGGCAGAGTGTTGTCCCCTGATAACCACGACCACTCCTCTGCACTGCTCATCCCTATCTCCACCCCAGAACAGTAGCAATGGGCAAAGTGTAAAGCTATGTCCTATGCCTGTGGCTGGAAATACAAAAATTGACTTGGAGTATAGTTTTAAAATACTTTTCTCAGTTTGCTATGAAAGTAATGTGAATAGGACTAATCTTTAATGAGAATTCTGAGCTGTCAGTACAGGAAAATACATAATCTCCAGTCAAATATGGAAAATAAAGTCAACATTTTATCTGCAGCCTCTGCAATTTTAGCTGCGGGAAGATAACATGCTATAATTTTGAATCATTGATTGAAAACTTGTTCACCACAAAGTATTATCACTGTGCTCAATTTTACCTCATTCACATTCCTGCTGACACAGTTCCCATGAAATGTTAATCTTGTCTAATCACTAGCACAGAGCAGTTAGGAAGCCTGTGGGGTTTTTTGAGGGTATATATTCAGTACACCAATATAGCTGCATCCATGGAAAGCCCCAGTAAATGTATTTCTTGATTGGTGTAATTCAGAAGGCTTGTTAGAGGTCATATTAACTACCACCCAGTGCACAGACAAAAAAATCTTTGAGGCTGCTCTTGGAGATAAAACATTTGGGAAAAGTAGCACTACAGTGGAGAAAAGTGATACAGTGTGTAACCACATTATTACCAGAAAAATCGTTCTATAGCTCATGTAATAGCTTACTTGACACAGTCCTGTAGACTGACAATGGAATGTATGTGCCAAAATCAATGAGACCTTATGAAACTTAATCAAAACTTAATGCAAACTATTTATGGTAAATAATTCAACACCTGGTAAAGCTACATTTCAAAACATTTTGATTGTCACTCGCTTAAATTGAGTGAATACTGCACAGAGCAGAAACTTTGTTGCCTTCAATTAATCTAAGCACAGTCCAGGGATCAGTTTGGGGTAAACCTTTTGCTTGTTAGGTTTTCTGTTCCTGAACTAAGAAGCAGTTTATCACTTTAACAAATCCCTTCCAGTCTAATGTGTGTATTGCCCTCAGAGCAGGGACTAGACCTGTAACAAGCAAGTGCCAAATCCTCAGCTAAAACATTAGATATTGGATTAGCAAATCCCTCATTCCATACAAAGTACGGAATAAGTTTATCTGAAGGACTGGAGGGTGGCCTCCCACTGGCTAGCCAGTAACACAGGGGCTTGGGTGCTCTCCATGCCAAGGATGGGGAAAGTTCCAGACTATTTCACGTAAGAGCTTTTTTTATGCCTCAGTGACTTCTTTTTCTTCTTCAGACACCGGTATGATGATCTGAATGTATCCAGGTGTGTTTTCTGCATAAATAAAAAAGACCTTGCAAAGGAGTCAGGTTTATAGATGGTAGAGTCCATACAAGTTTTTAGGCTTTTTTGAAATCAAGAAGAGTATCTCCATGAGAAGAGTATCTCATACAATGACAAGAAAGTCATTGCAATGCTCATATCAGTCCATTCCTGTGCTGGCTGTGAACTGACATGGCTAAATTTATATTTACCTGGAAGACCTGACATGCATACAGGCAGCATTTGTGTCTTGTGTGTCTGAGTACTGCCTGCAGTATTTGCTTGGCCGAAAGAGAATTGGTTTTTGGCACCCAGATCAGGGTTGAAGGTTCTGGAAAGTAATTCTAGAAAGCATTCAGGGCAGTCAGAATACATAAACTGCTCAGTATTTTGTGATAGAAAGGGTTAAAACATTCTTGACAGTGTAAAGAGGGAAGTAATGATTAAGGGTGGAAAGATGGCTTTTACCTTTATGTACAAAATTGGCTAGAATAGGTCTAGGGTAATGTTACGTTCTGGCATACTTACATTAAAAGAAAAGATGAAATGCTGCTGAGAGTGTAAAAATATCCTAAAAATTGTGGAGACTAGAGGAAATACAATTCCATGAGATGTAAAGAGCACCATCACTTAGGTCAGGAAAGAAAAGTTTAAAGTGACCTCAAAAGGAATATTAACTGGGAATAGAAGTGTTCTTTAATTCACTTTTTAATTATGGACAGTGGCATAACAAGAAATAATGATTCAAAGCAAGGCTAGGCAAATTTACATGAGAAATTAGGTGCAAATATATTTTAGGGAGGTTATAAACTATTGAAGCAAAATACAGAAGAAAATGGTTTGTTCTGCATCTCTCCGTGTGTCCAAATGCCTTTATCAAGTTTGCCTAAGTCAAACAGAAATGATGAGACTCAGCACAGAGATAACTCAGTGAAATTAAGTTTTTGGTGTTCTGTTTATTTCCAACACCGAGAATCTGGATTTTATCTTTTCGTTAAATACAGATGATGTAGTCTTGCTTTTTAAGTGAAAAGTTTATCAGTATTCTTGCAAAGCATTCACTAGGCCTGTAAACAGAATCAATCAATTGGGTATTGATATGGCAGGTAGGGGTTTGATTGGAAATGCAAAATACCCAAACATCACTGTGATTAATGAAGCCGCTGAGACATGAGCGATTCCACATTAGTGGGGCAGGTGTTTGGTCTAAGAGAGCAAGTGGGGTGTTGTTACAGAGAGAGTAAAATCAGTGACATTGCTGGAGCTCCTCCCTGTGTGAACAGCTGCAGGAACATATTCCCACTGGTAAAGGTCAGATCAATTCAGTGCCTGTCATCATTTCCTGCAGATAAAACACCTACTTTCAAAAAATAAATAAATAAGTGCTAAATTTAATACAGTATGAATTAATTAATATTCCAACAAAGATCAATGCCTCTGTTGTACAGGCAGCCAAACATTTATATTTATGTTTAGAAGAATAACTAAAAAAATGTGAGAAATCATCACTGTTCACAGGGATCTCCTTCCTTCCACATTCATCCTGTGCTTGGGACTTTTCAGCCTGTACAGGGACAGGTAGAATGGCCCCACAGCAGCTGTTCATCACTATGTGTCTAACCAGGGGACACACTTCTGCTTCCAGATGCCTGAGTTAGGGGGACACCCTTTCCTTGCCCATATCAAAGCAAGCCCTGGATATGTGACCACCAGAGAACACAACCGAGTTTCCCCAAAACCTATTCTTTGTGCAACTCAAGCCGCCCTAGAAGAAGCACTGTATGCCAGCAAAGTCATCCAAACCCAAGATCTGTCCTTTCACCCAGAGACCACAAAAAACAAAAACCAAGGGATGAGACATGCCACCTGCTGCCCAGTCACCCCTGGGTGCCACAGCTCCACAGGAACAGGAAATGAAGATCTGTGTTAATCTTAAACAGACAACCTGTTCTTAATGAGAGTTTTTGATCCACTGCTCCTTTGGGAGTGAACTAAATTGTATCATCAAAGACAGCTATAATCCTGCATGCAGGAGGTTATGCTACTCCATTCAGAAGTAAATTCAGATGAGCTTTCCTGGGAATTTAAATAGACAAACCCTTATTCATATCTGTGGGAGTCAAACTAGACTATTTCAAATCAATTTAAATGCACTGACTAGGTCATATACAGTAGCCCTTAATTGCTTTCAGGCATTGTCTTGCTGCTATTTATGGCATGTTGATATCATATTGCACCATGAGGATGCCACTCTCCTATTGCCATATTTGCAACATAAAATATCAGGCAGGAGAATTAATATGCAGGAAGTCCAGACAATGGGCTGCCATTGGTGTGTAGCATATATTTGTCCTTCTGCCAGTGAAACCTTTGCACAGGGATTTGACTTCACCTGGGTTATTGATAAATGGTTCTGTGAATTTGTTTTGGTCCCACCCCATCCTTAGTGTTGATAAAGGTGAAGAGAAGCAAAGGAAGGAAATTAAAATCTTTTTCCTCAAGGGATTTGGTTAACCATATCCATCTGGTACATTTTTATTTTCAGGAAGAATTACAAGAAAAACAGATTAACTGCACTGAAAGGTATTAGCAAATTCTTCACTCCCATTCCCATAAGAGAAAGCCCTTTTTGCACATCTTATATTAATATTTCACCTCCCTTTTCCCACTTCTTTCCTGAATTTCTCCAGATAACACAACATAGCTGTTCCTCTCCTGTTCCCCAAAGTTCTTATTGTTTGATGAATAATTTTCATTTCTCTCCTTCTAACAAACCTGAGAACTCCCTCCCTGCCATGAGTCCCCTCTGACAATGATCCACCTGACCTATACTTTCAGTTCCTTCTGGGCATGCCATGGGGCAATTATTATCCCCATATCTAACAGGAACATCTCTTACTCTCTTTTCATTATTTTGCAAAAGGTCAGGGTGCCTCCCAGCACCAACTCCTTCAGCAACATCTCAGCATCCAAGTGCTTCTCTGCGTAGTGAACCAGGAGCTGTGGAGTACAGGCCTCTGACATACTTGTTGTTTTCCTGAGCTTTGAAGGCAAAGTCAGCACCTTGGTTGTCTCAGTGGGCTGAAAGGTGATGTTTTTCCTCAAAAAAGGTGATGTTTGTTCTGATTAAATCACCCTTTTTATGGGATGAGAATTTACCATCAGTCCTGATGAGTTTCCTCTATGAGTACAAATTTCCTGCACCTATGTCATGGAAAATCTAGAAGGCACTGAAGGAAGAAATGTCCTTGTTTGTATTAGACCTGCATTCCCATGATACTCATTACAATTTTGTTGGGCTCCACCCTATTCTCAGCTATTCCAGCTCCTGAATCCCTTCCCAACACCCAGCTCTGCACCTACATTTTGGGAATGTGGTTTGAGTGGCTGGAGCAGCCAAATGGACATTCAGGAATACTGTTTCATATTCGTGCCTCCCTCTGCTGCATACCTACCTCTCACTGTGTCTCTGCTGTTAGGCAGGGTAAGGCAATGCCCCTCAGAATTTCCCAGTATTTGCAGAATGCTCCTGCACCCCCAAGCACTTTAGGGACATGGTGAAGAAGGAAACCTGAAGCCTTAGAGATATAATACTGGCAAAAAGCCTTTTTTTTCAATTCTTCATTTTTTGCTTTAGGTAGGAACAGATGAAAGGAACTCTGATTGCAAGTAGGTACCAATCGTGGTTTGTGAATTTGTTTCCAATGGTGAGTGCTAAATTGGATGCGAAAGCTTCTGCAAACACTGCCGCGGAACTGTTGCATCAATAATTGCTCTTCTCATCTACACAAGGCCTGGAAAAACTTGTTTTCTGCTAAAGTCACCATGTGGTATGCAAATATATTTATGTGCTTGCATTATCACAGGTTTAGTCCTTGGGCCTCTTTGTGGAAGGACACTGAAGACGTGGACAGCTGATCTGCCAGTAAAGAACAAGGCAAATCTGATTAAGTGACTGAAATCAATGCACAGGAGCTCTGCAAGGGAGCTTTGTTGGCACACTGGCCCTAGAGAGCCCTCTGGCACCTCCCAGACTGACTCGGTTTGACTGTCCAGAGGTGAGGCCAAAAGGGAACGTGGTACTTGGCCCACAGCTCTGTTCTCCTCTGCTCTGCAGACTTGAGGCCTTTTGTCTCATGAAGTTGGCAGCCCCAAAGTAGTTTGCACCTCAGCCACTGTCTGCCCTGCTACCTCACCACTGTGCACAGGCTCACAGGCCACAGCTGCACTGGTGGGAAGCAACCAGGTCAAGTCAGCCTTCCAAAAGGAATTTCACAATTTGCCTTTGTCTCCAGTGGTCAGGATCGGCACTGGGTGCTTCATTGTAATTGCCAAGGTTCATGGGGAGCTGAGCTGCAGTGAAGCCTTTGCACCAGCCAGGCAACAACCAGAAGACTGGGACAACTTAATTCCACACTTGCTGGAGGAGGAGGAAGCAAAAATTACAGATCTAGTGAGATATTAGTATGAATCATAGATTTCCTTCAGCTTCTGGAAGATGTAGGTTTTTGTTTTCAACTACAGTTTAAAAATTCTCTAAAATGGACTCAACAGACTCCTAAAGTCTGGAGTCACTGTAACAGGGATCACTGAAGCTTTCCCAGGCTCTATCAGTATTAGCAATATGAAGACCCTGAGGGGATTTTTCTGGTAACAGAAAAAATCTGGAAATTCATGCATCGTATTAATTGCCCAGAATAAGTGTAGGTTGGGATGGGCATGAGCTTCATAAGAGGCAGTCATTGCTAGATTTTAGAAAGAAAACTGTGTTATTTATTGTATCAAATTAATAATGTCAAGCTTATTCTTCCTACATCTGCATTGCGTAGATTACCCATAATTTTTGAGGACGGTCTAGATCTCCAGCTGAGTGGTCTTCATTGACTTTATTAGGAGGACTTAATGGGGAAGGTTACTTGTGCAAGGAGCTGGGGGATCGAGCAGATGGGTGTGGATGAAGAGGCAGCAAATGACCCTCAGCAGAAAGGGCCAGCAAATTATTTGTTAGCTTAGATGCTGAACTCAAGAAAATATGAGACTGACTGGAGCCATGTTCCAAGGTAAGGATCTGGGCTCCAGTTCCTGGAGTCAGCAAAGGGAAAAAGCATGTCTGCAAGTCAAGGTAGAAAAAGGAAGAATAAGTTTCTTTCAACAAAACTCAAATTTTGAGAGGTGTGATGACGGGCAGAAATACTTCAATTTCAATTAGTTTGAAAGTCAATTGAAGAAGAGTTCTGCAGCAGAATTTAAAGATTGTTAATTTTTTTTCAGTTTCAACAGAAGAACTAAAGAGAAGGTGGGCAGTAATTAATGGAAATTGCAAGGAAGAGCCCAGGAAATCAAATGGTAACAGCCTCCACAATGAAACAAAATAAGTAAATCATAATTATCATTATTACAAAGAGTATCAGGGCAATTAATAATCATTAGTTAATTGTCAATAGTGCCAACCTAACTTTCTCCTAGTGCATTTGCATGTTTTCTACCTCTTACTTTGTCTCATTAGTTTGAAGTGATGCTATCAACTTGAAATTCAAACCTTTAAAAAAATATTACAAAGCTATTGCTCTTTCTCTTCTGCCAGTTATGACTTTGAAGTTTACTGCTATTTACAAAATGTTTTTTCTTCCTCATGTACAAAAGTTGCAAAAGGAAAACACACTACTGTGGAACAGCGACAGTCATCAAAAACGATGATACCAAAGATGAGTAAACAAACTGGAAAATCTAGTCTCTTCTAGGACTCAAAATCTAGAGACCTCAAATGAAAGCAGCGCCTCTTCTTTGTGATAAATGTCATGTGGAATTGCAGACAAGAATCAGAGCTTCAGCTATGTCTCTCTCATGTTTCTAAAGAGATCTTGCACTTTACAGAAAAAATTATCTGAGTTTCTTGTCAATGGGCAACAGACCCTGGATAAATGCAGGAATTGCTGAAGGATATATCTTGTGTTGAATTTAAAGTGAAAATTGAACCTTCCTAAGATTATGCTGTGGTTCTATGGAGTGCTGTTAATGGTGATGTTTGAACCACTGTTATTTCTCCTATTAGTGATGGACCCATCCCATACAACTCATACACAATTTGACTGATGCTCTACAATATGCTGTCTGTTATTTGTGTCTGTCATCCTTTACACCTGGTCACAGTTTTCATTATTTATGCTGTTATATTCTCTACATACTTCACTACCTTGTGAAGACTAAATAAACTTTTTTGAAGCTTTATTCAATTTTCTAAGAGCACTCTAGAGTGGAAAAATAGCTGTGGGTACTCCAGGCTGTCCAAGGTTAAAGACCCCACAGATTCAATTTGTATACTGCATTAAATGTTTATAAGGCCCGTTGAAAGTATCGTAAGACTTGAGGGTAGAGGTTGCATCCTTTTATTAAATTAGCTACTCAGGATTGGAAAAACAATATTGATCTGTCTAATAAAAGATATTTATTTTACCCACATAGTAGTTTTTATTAGGAAGCTGAGGGAAGTTTCCAGTGTCGTTGGGACTGAAATGAGCACTACCATGGCAGTACCAGGATCTGTCCATTCTGTTTGTCCCCTTGCTGGTCAGGAAAAGCACCCAGCTCCTCCTGACCCTCACAACACAGCCAGGACAGTGCCTTTGGGCAGCAAACACAGGGCTTCTGGTTGCATCCTTTAGACAGCAGAGTGTATGTATGTACAAAAACATGTTTATACTCTGCTCTCTGCAGAGGTGTACCCTGAAATTTGGTATGTGCTGAACCTGTGGCTCTGTGAAAATCCTCTTTGTCATTGACTTTTATAATCCTGAGACTCTCTTGTAAGGCCCCCAGGCTGCCTCATCAGCCCAGATTGGCCCCACGGTGCAAAGGGACTGGAACAACTGGAAGGAATTAGGCAAAGTATTAAGCGCAGGATCCAACCAAATGCCTTACATCTGGCCTGCAGCAAGCACAGGGATCTCACCTGGCTGTACCAGCTGGTCACTCTAACACCAGTCTGAAACAGCTTAGAAGGTGCCCAGCCCTGTGCTGAGCCCAGCCCTTGGGCCTCTCTAAGGTTAGCAGCCACTCTTCCTAGAGGAGCAGAGTTCCCATCTCATCCCCAATTCCCAGCTGAATTCTCTGGGCCTCTCATTCACTGGAGTCTTATAAATAACACCCTGAATCTCAAGGGCTTTTGCATTTCTGAAGCCCTCATATTCAGGAAGAATGTTCTTCATTTTCTCTGTGACTGGGAGGGTGGCTGGCTGTCCTCTAGGTCATGACAGACTGTCACTTCCACTTAGATGCCACAGAAGACGGACTGCTGGACAGTGAGTGCCGAGATGCAGAGCTGCCGAAAGGTCTGCTCCAGGGTCCCTTAGCATTGTAAAGCAGCTGCCATAACCCACTGTGGTTTTTGATGAATTAAACACTTACACAAGTTTGTTTTGTAAACTGAGAGCTTCAGAAGTGTCAGAGTTTGGCTCAGCTGTAAAAGCCCCAAGGGCTGTTCATCGGAGCTGCTGTCAGAGGTGTTGTGTCAAACCCTGCTCCCAGGTGCTCTGTCTGTCTGTCTGTCTGTCTGAGGAGCTACCATCCATTCTCAACATTTTATCCTGACTACTCATTCATTCATTTTATTCACTGGTTCTGCACTTGCAGACTTCTTTGGAATTCCTATGGAAAAAGACTATTGTGTAGGAAAGTGTAAAGCCTTTCAGAGAAAACAGGACTCCTCATAGTTTTGAGAATATTTTCCCTTTTTTCAAAATTTTCTCAAGCTTTATACAGGTTTTTGAGTCCTGGTCACCACTGAAAAATAAAGGGCCAAAACATTTTAACAGTAGCATTCTTGCCTCCTCTTTCTACCCATCCAACAGAGGCAATCCACAGGAGCTAGGATCTAGGGGAGAGCTCGTTCCCACAAGCTTTCAAAGGTTGTGAAGCTGGGGGTTTTGCAAACTGCACTAAGGATACTGAGAAGTTTTATGACCCCATATTTTCAACTTTTTAGTTTTGTCCATTGACATCCTAAAAAATGGCTTTCTTGGTCTAGATGCATATTGTGTTTTGCTCACCAGCTTCCCAAAATGACTGTCTTTGCTTCTATCTCTAGCTGAACACTATTCACTGCAATTTATAACTACTGGATTTAATCTCATCATGTATCAGCTTTCAAAAAACATGGATACTTGGGAGACCTGTCTTTAACTGAAAAAAAAAAAACTTAGCAGCTTCTCCAGCTTTCCCAAGGACATCTTGCTCCTGGAGGACTCATCGTCCCTCTTCTTTGCATCATGTGACCTGGCTCTGTCTAAGAAGGATTATGAAAAACACCTGTAACCTTTTTGTACTGTCAAACCAGCATCACAGCATGCTGGCTACAGGAAATGCAGGATCAGAAGGAACTTCCAGATTTATCACGCTCCATCCCTTGATGTCACACGCCAACACATTATATAATCCTTTTCTTAAAATACTGAATTGCATCTTAAAAGTAGCTTTGGGTTTTGCTCACATTGCTCCTGTTGAAAAACTGTTGCTAGGACATAATTCTTATTAGTGCAAACAGTTCGGGTTTTTTCTGAAATCTATTCATGGCTGTACTCATTTATTCTTCTGCTAGAACTGCCCTGCAGCTTCTTTCTGGGTACACAACTACCCCCTGATGTTACATATAAATCAAAACTGTTTCTCTTCTCAGGCTTTACTTTCCTGTTTTAAACAAGCCAAATTTTTCCAGTCATCTCTTGTCTGATCATTTCTACATTCCTCACTTCTCCTAGGTGTATTATAACCTGGACATGTGCTAGGCTAAATTTATCTTTCTGGAACATGAAAACCAATATGCATGCAAGAAACAAAGTGCATATGGCTTTTACAATGCTGCAACTATTTGTCATTTGCAATTATACTATATTGCCCCTCTGGACAATGTTCTAGCACTACACAGTTGATCTTCTTTTACAGGAACAGCATCTGTTACACTGACACAGTTGTGAACGTGATGAGGAGTTGAAATCAGCCACATGCCTGAGTTTACCTTTATTTCCTTGCTGTCAGAGTTTACTGTGGACATACCGTGCACTAGGTCCACATGCCCAAGTTTTCTAATTCCTCTTCAGAGGTGTTTGAAAGACATGTGGTGTTTAAAGACAGAGGTGTGTAAAAGTAGATGTGGCATTTGGGGACATGGTTTAGTGGTGAACTGGGCAGTGGTGGGGTAAAAGTTGGACTTAAGGGATCTTAAAGGTGATTTCCAGTCTAAAAGACTATATGATTCTATTCAAAAGCCAAAGGAGCTCAAGCATCTGGGGACCTTACCTTTCCATCAGGGAAAAGTACATTTACCTGGAGATGATGTGTTGAATATAAGCAGTGTGATTTCTTCTGAGGAAGGAATTAGCTCAGGACAAAGCCTGGAGACTGGTGTAAATTATGTGCTTAACTTTGGAGGAGTTGGCCAGCTGTATTCCTCCCGTGAGGATGAAAAACAGAAGTCTGAGCAGACAAGCTTGAACTTGCTTTCTTCTGTGATCTACTTTTATATTTTTAAGACAGTGGTATGTAACTCCATTTTTTAGCATGCAATTTTCTGGCCAACCTAAATTCATGAACAACGTTTTATTTCTGGTGTGGGCAGGGGAGCTGAACATTGTCACTGCAGGCAACTTATGATATTTTGATATGCTTTGATATGATATTTTGGTTTTGCTGTATGCTCAGAGGATATGGAAAGAAAATAGTAATATTGTACATACAACTGAGATACCTCTCTCCGATCACTGCTGCCTACATCAAACTAGTGCTGCCCATACTCTCCTGTTTCTCTGTTCCTGGTGGCCTTATGAGTTATAATTTGCCATGTTGATTAAGAGTCCATTAAAATCAATGGACCATTAAAGCCTACCCGGTAAATCTGGCAGCAGTCAAGAGATTAACTTCAAGGTCCAGCCAAACATATTAGAAACAGTTTCTTGCTGACCACAGCCACTCTGACTGAGACTTGTGCCTGAAAATGAAATACTGTAATCTCTCTGGCTGTCAGCTAGCCTGCTGTTATATGTGCTCAGGCTTCCCCTGCTGTGAAGATAGCTATATTTACAGTGGCTGTTTATGCAGCAGCATATTATATTTAGCTGTTAATCACATGGTGACATACTCTGCCATTTGGTTAACTGGAAGAGAATATCATGTGTATAAAACTCGAACTTGAGTTCATCTTTTCTTTTCCAACTTAGATTGCCTGGTCTTGAGGCAAGTATAAAATTTAGTTTTATACTTTTAAACCATTTTGTCATACCAAGGTCTCTCTGATGCAAAAGGCAAATGCTAAAAAATTTCCTGCTGTTGACTACATGCACCTCAAATACCCTGGCATACGCTTCCACTCGTACCTCTGCTCATGGAGTTAGTTCTCCTGGCATGTGTGGAACTGCTCCCAGGGATTAGGTCATGCATGTTCAGAAGCATTTGTAAGCTCTCAGCCACAGATTATATTTGTTACTGTGTCATTTTAGCATTTTATTAATGACACTTGCACGCTTCTTATGAATTAAGCTTCCTGTGTATAAGTAGAATTTCTTACATCCTCACAAATGCAGTTCAAGGTGTCTAAAAGCTAAGTATGCAGTTCAGCTGAGCTGACCAGGGATTCCATCAGAGAAAAGAGAGATGCCTGTCTAAATGACAAACCATTCTGAGGTTTCAAGCAAAGCCTCTTTTAGGAAATGGCTATATGGCTTAGACTAGGCAGCCAGCATTTTGAGGATGAAAGCAAGCAGAAGAAATTCCCTCCTGTCTCACAAATGAATATTATTTTGGAAAATAACAGCCTGCTGAACAAGACAAAATAGTAACAGTAGAGACAGCTTCGTTCATTTTTATAGGACAAACTAACTCTTCAGTAGATTTTTTTTCATTTTACATGAGCCTTTCTTTGGTTCCCTTAGCACAGGAGAAAACTGACTGGATAGTCATAATACTTTTTCAATTTTAACCCAAAACTACTTATTCACCTAAAAAGAGTAAAATTATTGCAAACTAATTTTTAAGCTTTTTACTGACAAGTAATACATATAAAAATATGAGATAGAGTAGACATAAAGATGACTAAGTAGCAGCATAGTGGAGCCATGGAATAGCTTATGGAGCGTCTAGAAGCAGTATTTGATCTTTTCTGAAAAGCTATTTCTTAAATTAATCACACAGACTTTTGGGTAAAAACTCTTGTTGCTGTTTGGCAAAGATGCATGTATAGCCTTATTTTATTACTCATATCTTACCTAAAAAAAATTTAAATATACTGTAAAATCAACTATCTGAATCCATGTTACTAGATTGGAGCAAATAGATGAAATTTATAGTAATTTTTTTTCCAAGTAGTTTGCAGACTGGAACTAATAAATACTAAAAATTATTGTGAGAAATACACTGTAGGATCAACCTCTACCTTAGATTCTCTTTTTCAGGACTCTAATAATTTATTAGTAGTTTCAGATAAGTTAACTGATAGTGTAATATTTATGGTGCCACAAGTATAGCACTTTTTCTTAGTTTAATCATCTTAATTTCAATCTTTTCTCGTCACCCACCAGTGGGTCTCAATTAAGCAACATGTATTTTGCATCTAACAGTAGCTGTTTAATAAAGTATTTACTTGCAGCTGCTGGCTTCAGTTCAAAGTCTGAATCCTGAGGTATAGGGAAGGCCTTCATCTCTCTTTGGCTTCCACAGGACGTATATGGATGTTCCCTTTTATGACTGATTGATGTGTAAAAGGGATGGTATTGCAGTGTTTATAACATTGTTTGCAGTGTTTATAACATCCTGAGCAGTCCTGTAATTCCAATGAATGTTCTTTCATTTGGGTTTCTGAGGACTTGTGCATGTAGCCACATGTATTTCAATATGCTCTCCAGGAATTCCAAGATCATTTGTTCCAGAATAAATTGCATTATTTTACTGGGTTTTTATTTTTAGCTGTGTATGAGGAGCTGCACTTGACATTTGCATTTTGTTTTTTCAGTCTGGAGTTGTAAATTAGTCTCAGATGCCTTGCAGTTTGGGCATGGAGACTCATGAACTTCTGTAAACCTTTTGATGTTCTCTGTCTGTGATTAAAGGACTATAATAAATCTACCCACAAAGAAGATGTTAAAAAGCTCAGGCTGACAGATTCTTAAGAACAGCCTTATCATCTGTCTAAAAATATGGGCTTGCATCAAACAGACAAATACATTTTTGCTATAATTTCCCAGATTAACAGATTTTATATGGGGAACTTTACACGGTGGTGTAGCAAACAGCCGCATCTTCTCTCGCAACACCTGATGGAGTTGGAAGATAAAATGCTTTTTCACATAAACTGGAATTCATTGTGATATCATAAAATTGTGATCAAAACTGAGCAAACTCTCCAGCACTGTTAAATGGGTATGAGACATCTTTGGGTATGATGATGAATGAAGACTATTTGGGAAATGTTTTTTTAACACTAGGTTGAGATTTACAGGCCCAAATAAGGTCTTCCTTCTCATTTGTTCTGAAACTCCTTCGAAACAACACCTTCAGAAAAGGCCAGAGGACAGCCAAGAAAGAACAAGCCAGTCAGATTCTCCTTGGTGCCTGGAAATGTTACGCAGCGAGTCCTCTCAGAGCACATTTCTGGGTGCAGGGAGAAGAAGAAAGTGACTGGTAGCAATCAGCATGGATTTACCAAGGGTCAGTCATGCCTGGCCAGCCTGATTTCCACCTATGACCGTGTTGCAGGTCGGTGGCAGAGCAGCAGATGTTATTTTCATTGAGTTCAGCAAGGTATTCAAGGTTTTTCCCATCATATTCTTGTATTCAAGATGGGATGCTACAGTAGGAATGGGAAAAAGTCAGGTGTTTTGTAGTCTGGATAGATTTTTGGGTTTAGAGGGTGATTGAGTAAAAACTCATCTTTACCTGGAGTTTGGCAACAAGGGAAATACCGAAGCAATCTGCACTGGGACCTGTCCCAAGGATCTGTTTAGAATCTTTACCAGTGGGTGAGAAGAGGGAACAGAGACCTTTTTCACCTGGTGTGCAGTGACTTCAAATGGAGCCACCACTGCCATTCCAAGAGACCTGGAGGATTGGGCTGGCTAGGACAACAAAAAATTAAGCAATGGCAAGTGTAAAGTCCTTTCTGTGGATCAAAGGATCCTTTGCAACAACACAGACTCAAAACTGCCCAAGGAGCAGTGGGAAGGGCCCTGTAGGTCCTGGTGGGCAGTGAGAGGGGCATGGGCCAGCAGCAAACCCCAGTAAAAGCCATGGCCAGCAGTGGCCTGGGCTGCACGAACAGGGGCAGAAGAGAGAGCAAGGGCAGTCTTTACTTCCCCTACTCAGCACTCATTAGACCACATCTGATTACTGCACCCAGTTTAGTGTTCCCCACTATGGAAAAAGGATATTGATAAATGAATGAGTTCAGGTGAGAGCCCCAGGGTGTTGGGGAGCCTGGGCTTGGTAAGCCTGGAGCAGCAACAGCTTTGGGGGCACCTAACAGCAGCCCCCAATGCCTATGGAGAGCTCCTTGAGGGAATGGAGATGGGCTTTTTACAGCCATGCAGGGAAGGAGGGTAAGAAACAAAAGAGAAGCTGGAACAGCAGAGTTTCAACTTGGCTATAAGGAGAAAAATCTTTCATATGAGGACAGTCAGATGTGTAGAGTATGCAGTCTTTGGAAGTTCTCCAGACCCAATTGGAGGATCCCAGAGTTGATCTGCTATAAGCAGAAGGCCAAACCAGTGGCTTCTTGAGGTCACTCCCAGTCTGAGCTATCCCACGGTCCTGTGACTTCTGTAGAATGAGACCTACAGTCATGACCTATGCCACGACATATTTAGTGAGGGATTTCCATGAGCTGTGCCATGACATGCATGGCTAAGGGATTTCCATGGGTGTGATGACATGCTGAGGGGGTGATAGGTTGTTGGGCAGAGGCTGGATGACCCCTGCAATCAGCCAGGTGGGAGAGGGAGTTATGCTAAGGTGTCAGGGTCCTGTTCCATCCCTGCATAAATCTCTGTAATCTCTCTCTTTCTTACTCTCCATATTCTTCATTTACATATAAATTGGCTGCCCTGCACACAGACCCCATTTATGATGGTAGTAACAGAATATTTGACTACATTCTCACATCCTCTTATAAATGTATAAACTGGCATTTGAAATCCTCCATGGTAGAAGATGAAAATATGATCACCTTGCAAAGAAGTCAACAGGCTTGTTTATCTCTTCTCCCCAAAGCAGGAACACCTCTTTTGGTAAGATTTGCACCTTTGACTGTATCAGAGTATAGCTGGGAACAGATGTACATAGTGCTATATATCTTATATTTTGCAGGTCTAGTGAATTTATCACTGGCAATCTAAAAGAATCTATAATCTCTTGTTCCAATAAACCACACTATTTGTGAATCTGTGTTTGTGAAAGTTCCTGTTGAAATCAACCAGACTTACCTAATGTTTTCATTCTTGATGTAAAATGCCACATACATGCTCCATTTTCAAGGACTTATTTTTTTGTTGTTATGTGGACTCCAACCCTCACTAAAGTCAAAGTGCCCACAGCACACTCAGGGGCTTAGAAGGATAAAGGCAGATAACATTTTTTTTTTTACCCTGCATATAGTGAAGGTGTGCTGTGCAAGGCAGTTCACAGCATGCTGCCTACCCTGGCCTCTGCTCCCTCTGACTTAAGTTACTACATCTTCTTTCAACTAGGCAGATTGGTGACCATCTATGCTCCTTTTCCTTCAAAATCCTCTTTTCTATACATATGCCTCTCTTCAGCAACAGTCTCTGAGGTATTATTTGATATGTGTGAATTTATCCCAGCTCTGCTGCTCTGTGTGTTCATGATGACACTGGTATGGTTGTGCCAGAGCGATGCTGGGACAGGGCTGACTTTGCCAGCATGCTGGCAGTGAAGGGCAGAGTGGCTCTGTCACTCCTGAGAGGATCAATCGGGTCATTCATGTGCACAAAAATTTTTGAACTGGTTTGAAAACCTCCTAAGCATGAAGGTACTTGCTTATGTAAGTATTTGCCAATTATGGTCCTAGGTCAGGAAGAAAAGGCAGGAGGCTTCAGGGCACAACTCAGGAAACTGAAGACATACAGATTTGGAAAATATCCTCTCTCTTTGGTAGCTTTGTTTTGATTTATCACTTTGTGGTTTTGTACTTCATGTAAAAAATTAGGGCCATTTTGCACATTTATTTGGTGAAGAATTCATTTTTCTTATGACTTTTGACTTGTTTGCTACAATTTTTTTCTTCTGTCATATAATTTCTCACCACCTTTCTTTTCTGTTCATATATAGTTCTTTCCATCTTTCTGAAGAGGATTTGTCCCCTACTCTTTTTATCAGACTTTTTATCATTTCCTTTGCTCATAGTTGGAATCTCTCAAAGTTTATCAATATCCTCATGTAGTCAAGTGCTTAGGAGTACATATAGCTATCCAACTGCAATCTTTCCTAGAGACATATAAAGAAGAATAATTACTTCTCTGACCTTATAAATGATACCCCATAGTATAATAAGCTGAAAGACTTTGTCTTCTGCAGCAGAAATCACAGTACATGCTCATACTTAACATGTTGAATTTTTTATCTACTATCAACTCCAAAATTAATAAGTTATTAGTAATTTTGGAGCTTCCAGAACCCTCTGGGACTTCTTCCTTTAGATATAAGCATCAGCCTCATTAATGCCTTTATAATTTATTCATCACTCTTTAATGTTCTGTTAAATTCCTCTCTACTTTCAAAGTTAGAATTAAATATGTGTATGAACCATGTTCATTTCTGACTGACTAGAGGCCCTCCAGGAACTGATGAATTCAACATTTAGCTGATGAATGACAGCCAGTCCCTTGCAGCAAGCTCACTTATCAGTTAGATTATTAATTTTGGAGGGGGAAATTATCATTTGTGTTTCTTTATTGTGATCTTTCATCACTGATGTCAAAGGGTGATGTACATCTGGTGTCAGTGAACTGATACCAGGAATGCATGTTCTCTTTTATCTTCAATAATGAACCTTATTCATGGTATGGCAGGAGATGCAGTAGGACCCATGTTGTTTGGAGTCATTAAATCTGCTCGAGCTGGTAATAGAACAGATGTTATTGTTCAACCACAGCTTCTCAGGCTGGATAGGAAACATCCACTTACTCTCCAGCTCCTCTGTTAAGACAAAGGTAAGAGGACACCATACATAATTAAGGGCTAAAATCTACCCAAGTAATAAAGTCCTAGATTGTTCTGATTTTATCAGGAAGTACTTCTGCACACAGGCTGGAAACAAACCCTCAGCTACTGCATGCTGAAATCAGTGCCTCTGCCTGCCAAGGATGGGGGAACAGCAGCAGAAACACTGTAGAAACTGAAAGCTTCTGATTTCTGCATATCACAGCAGCTTGGATTTCCTGGCCAAACTTCACAGGGACCAGTTAGTCCTCCTTTTGCCCTTGTGTCTAGAGACCACATTCAGTAGTCACCTCCAGTGGTGAGGAGATACTGAGAAAGATGAGATATGGGAAGAGCCTTGACAGCATCCCCCTATGATGCATCTGCAGCTGCTGCAGGCAGAGCTGACACGACATCAGGGGCTGTCAGCACATGCTGCTGAGGGACAGTGGCAGGTTGCAGTTCCCCTGAGGAACAACCTTCCCCTCTGGAGACGAGGGCATGCTGCCCTGCAGGGAGAGGGGACTGTAGAGATGAGAGATCTGCCATCTCCAGGGATGTAATTTCTGAAGTGCTGAAAGAAAGCAATTGCTAACAATTTTCTGGGAGAAACAGCATGTGAGTTATTGATTGATTCTTACTGTCAGGTAATCTGAGCACAGACTTTCTGTGAGGAAAGGCCAAAGTGTCAAATACACATTTCACCATTTTTCTAGAACATCTACATCAAGCTGATGACGGGCAGAACTAGAGTCCCCTCACTTTATGTAATATATGCTTCCAAAGTTCAATAGCATTGTCATATAATTCAAGGGTTTACTTCAATCACTATTCATAACTTCTGTTAGCACTGGAGTTGGGAAAATAATGAAAATATTATTCATAGAATGTATTAGTCCCCAAATTCCATGAATCTCATTGAATAGATTATTCAGCTATTATTATCTCTCTTCCCCCTCACTCCTCCTCCCTTTCCCCAGGGATTTTCAGATGACTACCCATAAGGAGGAACAGGTGCAGATGCAGGTGTTGACCCAAGCTGGAGATGCTGCAGCTGTCCTGTATGACCCAGGTGTATGAATGGTGAACATCCAACACACAGTGTGCATAGCTCCTTCATTTAATTTTATGTGTGGGACCCAGAAAGATATTTCTGCACAAAAGTTCAAAATTACACTAGATAGCATAGACAACTCAATCACATCCTGAATATTTAAACAAATACACATTTTTCCGAAGCAGACTGTGTCCCAGGTGGCCCTTCTTGTCACTCCCCAGGGATGGAGTGGCAGCAGCAGCAGCTTCCTGGTGTCTGCAGCTAAACTGTGCTCTTGTTGCTTTTCTGAAGGTGTCATGCAGGAGAGGGGCAGTGCTTTTCCAAAATTGTTGTGGCAGTACTGAAAGCTGTGCTCTCTTATAAATGGTATGTATTAAGATAATTTTATAAGCTAAAGGCTTAAAATTTGGACTATTTGCAGTTACTGACATTAAAGCTGAATTCTTCATCCTGTCTGATGAAGGAAGATTTAGAAGGCTGCGCATTGTAGCCCCCTGTGGAAGTGTCTATGGCTTTCACATGTTTGCAACCAGGAAGATACTTGTGACAGTGTATGCCCTGTCTGTACCTGCAGAAGGGTGGGAAGAGACCTGAGAGCCACGTGCAATTTCTGGGGTAGAGTATGGGGTCTGGTCAAGAGGGCCCCAACCTGAAACTACCAGTACTAACCTACCACAGGGCAGCTCTGTGGTCAGGTCCCAGCACTGCTCCTCCTCTTCATCTAGGCAGTCTAGGTGTCAGGAGATTTGGGTAGATGGTGACAGCATCTTGTACAAGGTGACATATGGACAGTCGCACCAAGTTCTGCTCCCTCTCATGGCTCAAAAGTAAGGAAAGACAGCAGGGAAAGCCTCGAGCATATAAAATTATCTTAATAGATACCATTTATAGGTATAGTGCTCCCAGCCTGAGGACTCAGGAACCTACAGGAAAAAGGGGAAACCGTGTTTCTTACCTCCTTTTTAAATGACTGCTCACTTCATGGTGATCCCTGCAGCTGCTTGTAGTAGGTGCACAGGATGAACCTTGTCAGCTCACCAGTGAACTCTTCAGTCATGTCCTGTCTGCACAGGGTAGAGTTTGGTGAAATGCACCTGTCAGGCACAGCATGGGAAGAACTGCTCATCACATTCACTAATTTCAGCCAAAGAAAGGAGACAAATTGTCTGGCAACGCCTTTAGTGATGAATGTCTGCAAAGCAGGGTGTAAGCACACCCCCTGCACCAGCCCCTGTCTTTTTACCTCGGCACACTCTGGTTTACCTCATACTCTGACTAAAACCTACCATGAAGCCAGTTTGAGCACCTCATGAGTGCCTCTTCCTTCATGAGAAGGGAATTAGGCTCACCATGGTTGCAAAGTGGACTAGAGGGCTGCATATGGGTCCAACGAGGAGATCGGAAACCCCTGGCTGACCTGAATGGACCACATCTGATCATGGGTGGGAATGCAAAGCATCTTCTCAATCACATCTTCCATCACAGGAGGAGGAGCAGAGCCTACGTGAACCAGTGGGGATGCAAAGGTCAATATTTGTCTTGTAGAGCTCAGCACAAGGTACAGAGTGAAAGAAACATTTCCCCAGCATGTCTGTGCTGCTGCAGTACAAATTAAGACTTGTAGGCTGTGGGTTTGGGAGATAAATTTCTGCATGCATGCAAGACCTGCAAGGCCCAGACCATGGTCCTTCAGGGCACCATGGCAGCCTGTACTCTTTCTTTTCCTGTAAGACCCACTATGTCCTCTGTCACAGGGGAAAAACTGCTTAGCTCAAGGGGTTTTAAGCAAATCAGGATCAAAGCAATTTTGAGATTATTTTTAATGACATATAATTAACTGGCAATCAGTGAACTGCACATACAGGATCAATATCAGTAATACGACAGAGAAACCACAGCACTAGATGGCTATGAAATATTAATAACCACCTACAAAATTCAAAATAGACTTTATATCTAATCCCCCCCCAAAGCTCTAATCCCACAGTGTGCACAGCTTCGTGCATACCACCTCCTCATAGGTCACATGGGCCACCAGCGCTCTTCCCCTCTCATAGAAATGGGGATTCTCTACTCTCACATCCCTCCTGTGAAAAGTGGGAGCTGTCCAAGCCCACACCAGTGACAAAGACCCATCCTGAGCTCAGACACAGGCACTGAAGGTGTGCATCTCCACTACACTACATATCTTCACTACAGCATCCCACACTGTCACCCTACCAGAACAGGACAGGATAGACTGCTTTAGTTGGAAGGGACCTACAGTGATCACCCAGTCCAACTGCCTGACCACTTCAGGGCTGACCAAAAGTTAAAGCATGTTAATAAGGGCATTATCCAAATGTCTCTTAAACACTGACAGGTTTGGAGCACTCTCCACCTCTCCAGGAAGCCTTCTCCACTGTTTGACCACCCACTTGGTAAAGACATACTTCCTAATGTTCAGTATGAAGCTCTTCTGGTGCAGCTTTGACCCATTCACGAACACTCCACCACTGGATAAGAGGCAGAAGAGCTCAGCACCTCCCTCTCCAAGTCCCCTCCTCAGGAAGAGGACTGTGGAGAGCAATGAGGTTGCCTCCAGACCCCTTTTCTCCAACTAGACAAGCCCCAAGTCCTGAGCTGCTCCTCACAGGATGTTTCTTGCAGCCCTTTCACCTGCTTTGTTGCCCTCCTGTAGATGCATTCAAGTGCTTTCACATCCTCCTCAAACTGTGGGCATGGGACCGCGCTCGGTCCTTGAGGTGAGCACGGGGGGACGATCCCATCCTCTGCCTGGCTGCTCATGCTGTGCCTGATGCAGCCCAGGATGGGCTTTGCCCCGGGATGGGCTTTGCCCTCCTGGCTGCCAGGACTCACTGCTGGCTCACACTGAGCTGCTGCCCACCAGCACCCCCAGGCCCCTCTCCGAAGGGCTCTCCAGCCACTCCTCTCCCAGTTTATACGTGTCTGGCACTACTCTGTCCTAGGTGAAGGAACCAGCATTTGGACTGGTTAAATTTCATCCCATTAAACACAACCCAATGCTCCAATCTATCTAGATCCCTCTGCAGGGCCTCCTGTCCCCTGAGAGAGTCAGCAGCACCTCCCAGTTTGGTATTATCAGCAACCTTGCTAATGGTGTATTCACCTCCTGCATCCAGATCATTAACAAATATATTGAACAGAACTCACTCTAGAATTGAGCCCTGAAGGAGCAACGCTGGTGACCAGGGGCCAGCCAGATGTAGCCCTGTTCACTGGAACACTTTGAGCTCTGCCCTTCAGCCAGTTCTTCACCCAGCATGCCATGAACCCACTCATCCCACAGCTGGACAGCTTGTCCAGAAGGGTGCTGTGGGGGACAGTATCAAAAACTATACAAAAATCCAGAAAAACTACATCCACTGCCTTCCCTTCATCCACCAGGCTTCTCTGTCTCCTTTTCTGCCATCCCTCCTCCCTGGCATGGAAACCTACCTTGCCTCTCTGCCTTTTCCTCATAGACAACCTGACCAAGCCCTTTTTGTCCACAGTCATGTTGTGCCATCCTTTCCATATCTTTAGACCCTGGGCATGTTTCTTCTTTTTCTTTTTGGGGAAGAATTCAGTCATAACCATATAAAGGTCTCCTGGGCAGGACTGAGCTAAATATGTCACACCCGTGGAAGTAATCCAAAAATACTTTCCAGATTTACAGTCTTCCAGATGTCACAGAAAACAAGGTAGGGTTCTGTCCATTTTTGCCCAGAACATCCTCTTTGAAGTTGCAGAAGAAAATGGAAATGCTCTTGAAAAAGTATTCTGTCACAGTCAGAGACCAGAGACATAGGGCCAGAAAAGCACTACCAAGATTTGGCAAGCTCAGTCAGTTCCTGTGTTTTCTCTTCTACTGGACTCTTAAAGGGAGGGCTTTTAACTCCCATTCCTTCAGACCAGGCTGATTTTTAGAGGGTATTTTTGTAGTGTGTGTGTGCATATGTTTGTGTGCATATGTTTGTGTGCATGTGTTTGCTTTCCTGTAATGACTGCTGTTAAATGTAGTGTTCTAGGCATTTGGCTGCAAAGACACACAGTCTGCTTTTCTCATCAATACTTTCTTGCATGTTTTCTCAGTCTTATTCCCAATCATGTGCCTTAATATACTTTTTCTTTTTCATTATTTTTTTAAGCAAATTCCTGAATACAAATGATTAGGATGAAATTGAATTATGCAGCAACAGTAAGCTGAAAATATAAATAGTCCTCAGTTTGTTATTTATAAGAGATGAGGATTATTTTTTTAAGCGGTACCCAGTGAACAGTCAATTCTCAATTAACAGTGTTAGGAGAAAATGCTGAGTATTGCCATATGGCTTGATTTGTATAAATGGGTCATGGAATGGCCTTTCTGTAGGTCTCTGCACCAAAAGGTGTTTGCTTCACAGCCGACTGCTC